>HG995337.1:8335697-8641554 GCA_905333045.1 Lysandra bellargus
GCCGCACGATTTACGCCGCACGGCAAAAATCAACCCGTCTAAATGGCAATTCGACTACGCCGCATGCGGCAGCCGCAAGACCCAAAGTCGTGCGGCCAATGGCCGCATGCGACTAAAATCGGCCGTGCAAACGCTCAGTCGCAAGTGATCGCTTGCTGCGAATACTACTGTAGCGAGCGCAGACTTCGGGCGGCACTCACGAAAACATGGACAAAAATAATACTACTTATACATTTTTTAGAGTGTTACGAAAAACACCCATGTTTAAATGCGATTCGACTGGTGACTTGCCGGGTGACTAAAATCGACCCGTTATAGTCACCCGTGTAAATGGGGTGGCGATTCGACTGGTGACTTGCCGGGTGACTAAAATCGACCCGTTAGTCACCCGTGTAAATTGACTATTACTGCCCATGGTGCGTATACTATTTTTCTCATCGACGGAGGCGGAAAACGGCAACATCGGTAAGCGCAGCGGGAAGAAAGTTGACGCTTTCCGCCCGGAGGTGAGAAAAATACTTATTTCGTCTGCTTATTGACGCTTAAATCTAATGGTGCGATTATAGGCCAACTAAAATTGCTGAACACCAGTCAATTCTCGTCAACTTTGACGTCACAACTACATCAAGCAATTTGCGGCAACAAGCAGCAATATTGCGCAATACAATATTGAGTGCTGTGGCCATCGAATATTTGAGCGATATGAAATAAATTGCCCCAGATCGCTCCATACGTGTCACCGAGCAATATTGCCGTAATGATTGCCCGTGTAAGCGCATCTTAACACTATCAAATACCCGAACATAAAACATAGAACCTATACAGTATACTAAATTTGTCAATGGTGTGATCCAGTTCCAATTCAAACAAAACAAGTGGGTTAAGATCCGCCTGCTCCGATCAAAGTTCAAACAGATACCTGCATACATCAATCGAAATTCGATTCTCTTGAATTCATTGACGCCGTACGACGCCGTACGGCGCCGTGCCGTGTTTTTGTGTCCCGGCCCTTTGTCCTTCTATTTTTCTTGAAGTATATACTTAGTCAAATGACTCAGTAAAATTATATTCATACTTGAAACTTTAAATTCTATTTTACGCCATTATAAAAGAATTTAAAAATATTTGAAGGATTCTCGTCCTTTCATCCTGTAAATATTTTATACTCCTCGTCAGGGCCCGGAAAATGCCGCCGGCACCATATAGTCCACATACGAATATTTTCATAATGTTGAGGATTAAAAAAACATATTTTAACCGTAAACAGACATGTTTTTGTTTAAATTCTCGCTGAAATTGTGAAAATTAATTATTTAAATTGAAATATTTAAATTAATTTACAAAAATAACAAGTAATACTTACATACTTGAACCAATACAGAGTGTAATAAAACAAAGTAATAATAAATTAGGGTGTGTATAGTATAGTAGGTTATAGGTATAGAGTTCACTTTGAAAGCTTTTAATTAGTAACTTTCACATTATTCTATGGGAAAATTCATGACGTTGATTCTATATATCTATATATTATTCATACTTATTATAAAACAAAGTCGCTTTTTTTCCCTCATGTCCCTTTGTTACTTTTAATCTTTAAAACTACGCAACAGATTTTGATGATTCTTTCAGTGTTAGATAGCCCATTTATCGAGGATGGTTATAGGCTATATTTTATCACGCTAAGACTAATAGGAGCGAAGAAATAGAGGAAAATGTGGAATAAACGGGGAGAATTATTTGAAAGGGCTAACTTGAACGCGCTAATCTCAGGAACTACTGGTCCGATTTGAAAAATTCTTTCAGTGTTAGATAGCCCATTTATTGAGGAATATATTTTAACACGCTAAGACTAATAGGAGAATGTGGAAAAAACGGGGGAAATTATTTGAAAGGGCCTATCTCGCGAACTACTGGAGCAATTTTTATGTTATTTGGCACAGATAAGAAATAGACCACGCGAAGGATCATAGGCTATCGATTTTGATCATTTTTTCAGTGGCTATATATTTTATACCCGTGCGACGCCGGGGCGGATCGCTAGTTCATTAATAAATTAAAATTCACTGGACGTAGCTCTAGCAAGATTGACCGAGAGAAGAAACACTTTCATGATTAATATTTATTATTTAACTCCAACACTTGACCAGCATCTAAAGTAAAGTTTTTCTTTGCTGAAATTAAACTGAAAAAATAAAATCAAAATCACAGGAATACATTTTAGTTGTACTTTCATCTTAATAAATAATATTTTTTCTTCTTTCATTATCACTGTTTGTAACAATAATATGTTTAGAAATTATCACACGGCATATTGAGAGCTAATATTATATGAAATAAGGTTTAAAATGATTGTCTCGAGCACTAAATAAATCGACTATATAAACAAATACAAATACAAATATTTATTTACCAAAAAATGTTAACATAATATGCGATAACGGATCCCCACACTAGGCGATGCCTGTCCTCTGGGGACGAAACGAAGTTACTATAATTACATTTTTTATAATAATTAGTAATATAATTACACTAAATTCAAAGTTGTTTTATTGATGTTATTAGTGTGTGTGTGTGTGTATGTGTGTGTGTGTGCGTGTGTGTGCGTGTGTGTGTGTGTGTGTGTGTGTGTGTGTGTGTGCATGACTTTATTCCGTACTTTCGAACATATTTTCAGCTTCCTCGTACGAAATTCCAAGAAGAGTTTCAATAAGAACAGTCTTAGCTTTCATAAAAGATAACTTATCAATTTGGCATAATTTAATAAGGTTATTGTCTTCGAATAATAAAAACTAAGGAAGAGTAACTCCGTCAAAAAACATGCTCCAAAATACTTGTCAAAAAAGTGTACCTTAGGTTCACTTTTCATACATTTGCAATATTTAGGTGACCTTGAGCGGTATAAAGGCTGACGTTACATGACAGTTCGAATGGAACCAAATTTAAAACTGTATTAGTATGGGAGTTACGTTTCCTTAGGTTTTATTATTCGTAGGTTATTGTATACAATAACCGGCAGGAGAAATAAGCCAAATTTTTGAGCAAACGCAGTTTTGACATTTATAAAAGTATATTATGTTATATACGTTTATTTATTACTTTTTTAAACATAATATAATATTAAATATATACGAGATGTAACAAAACTAACTCATAATACATTAGGGTATGTATGTGTCCCTTGTATAGGGTTCATTGCGAAAGTAGCAGCGCTTAAAGATCATTTTTTGTGATTTGTATGAGCAAGTCATGAATTTTCCCCAAAGTAAAAAAAAAATACTCTTTCAGCGCTGCTACTTTCACAGCGAAGTCTATATATTCTAAGGGGACCCATTTACAGACTAAATTATTATCATTTATCACTTACTTTTGTTACAAATCTTATGTAAAAGTTGTCAATTTTTATCTTGCATATTATTATGATCTATCTTTTAATTTTTTTATTTATGAAATAAGGGGGCAAACGAGCAAACGTGTCTCCTGATGGAAAGCTACTACCGTCGCCCATGGATACTCGCAACAACAGAAGAGCTGCAGGTGCGTTGCCGGCCTTTTATGAGAGAATACGCTCTCTTCTTGAAGGTTTGCAGGCCGTATAGGTCCGCTATACTTCTACGCAAAAAATCTTTCTACGCAACTATAGTCAGCTATTAAATCGACATCGAATATCGATAAAGTTGCGAAATTGATGCTCAATGGATATCGCACAGGCGCATCCCTATTTATTTATCGTGCTAATGAAGGCAAAGTTCATCACTACTTAACACCCCGCTGCTCACGAAAGGCAAATTGTTACATAAACACTCGCCTGACGAACTTTTATCGTACCTGAATTTAAACTAACATCGAACGAAACTTTTGTTTGCAATTGCACCTAAATACCAGAAAGTTGGAACTCATAATGAGTTTTGAAATCTTTGAACAAAAATAATTGGTACGCGTGTCCCTGTGATTATTGGTAAACAACGTTTAACTCTCAACTCAGCTCAAACAAGACAAATTTTTCCTACTTTTTTAGTAAAAAGTGGGCCCCGTGCGAGTATCTTATGCTGGTTCTTCTCGCTGGGTTAGTTCCCGAACCAGTGGCAGGCATCATGTAGACTTTCAGAGAATATTTGCAAAAATTTTATTCCGAATAAAAAAATATTGAGTTTGAGTTGAGTTAACGTTTTTATTGTCTAACGTGAAAATAATAATCAATAAAAAACTACCATCCAAAAAACTGGGCATAATATGTCCCTCCTTTATGAACGATAAATAAAACTTCAAGTGTTACGTAGCACTCCGTAGCAGCGGTCAACGGCGTAGCCATGTGCCACGTAGATTTTCATTTGTATGATCCTGTTTCTCCACTTCCTGATAAATGTCGGATAAGTTATCCACCACTTAACTTGACAGATAGAGTATGGAGAATCTGTCAAATAAGTTGTGGATAGCCTATCCGACGCTTTATCAGGAAGTAGTGAAACAGGCCTTAAGTAAAGTTTTTATCACTAAATCAAGAAGTTACTAAATATTATGTTTTAACTAACTCGTCAATCCATGTATTATGAAACTATGTGATAATACTTAAGGGTTTGTTTGCGTCCCTTATAATATAGTATAGTGTTCACTGTGAAAGTGACTGAAAGAATAACATTTTTACATGAGCAAAGTTAAATATTGGGTCGTTTCTTATAGTAACATATCAGTCAAAAACCTCTAGTTCATTACACACCCTAAGTTCTCAAGTATTATCACTGTATATAAATCAAATATATATTTTCCACATGTGATTCACACATAAGCTTTATCAAAAACGTTTCCATTTTAGAGAGGAAATGCAAAATAATCAAGAACTAATCTGTTGAAATCGAACGGTCGGATTCGGCCAGACGTATCATGGCGGGCTTTGAGCGAGTTTTAAATTAAGGGATTCCAATCTCATTACTCAGCCGCCCATTCTGTCACAGGTATGGACGAAAGTATACAGGGCTGCGATTATATGTTATGTTTTTACCTGATTTTGATGCAAAGAATCATCCTAAATATACACGATTATACCACACCGGTTTTGGTGATGGTAGCCCGTCTTTTTTATGAAATAAGGGGGCAAACGAGCAAACGGGTCACCTGATGGAAAGCAACTTCCGTCGCTCATGGACACTCGCAGCATCAGAAGAGCTGCAGATGCGTTGCTGGGATGCGAAGGGAAGGGAATAGGGGAGGGTAGGGAAGGGAATAGGGTAGGGAATTGGGCCTCCGGTAAGCTCACTCACTCGGCGAAACACGGCGCAAGCGCTGTTTCACGCCGGTTTTCTGTGAGAACGTGGTATTTCTCCGGTCGAGCCGGCCCATTCGTGCCGAAACATGGCTCTCCCACGTATAGGCCAGCTACGCGGGAGTTATTATATAGTGCCCAAGCATAATGCATTATGCTTTTTGTCTCGGTCTAGCAAATGGCAGTTCTAAGCGACAGAAAGAGAAAGGGCGACGGAAAAAGGCGATTCCGTGCTGCCAGATGAGGTCCAACCCTAAGGCTCATCTAAATTATTTATATTTAAATCTACCAGATTTTTTTAATTGTTTTTTTTTAATATTGTAGCTTAAAATGCGATTCTTTTTTATATTTTTTAGAAATATGTAAAATAAAGAAAATAATAAAAATACAACGCACTTCGTCAAACAATACAATAGGTATATCCTTAAGTATCTATTTATATCCAGAATCACCCAGCATGAAATGTATTCGCCCAATCTTTCAGGAAGTCAGACGTAATGGAGCCATACAAAATGTATGGTGATTTAAATTAGCCGGCCACGCGGTGAGGGTCGCTAACTTTGCCCCTGTCCCTGCTGTCGCCGTGTCCCCGACTGTTCCCGGCGTGCTCCCGGCCTGAATAATACATACAATCAGCCCACACATCAAGTTATGATAATACTTGTAATGGGGTACTTTCCTAGGTGAATGCAACGATGTCCTAGTTCTATGGGTGAATGAACATCTGTTTCTGTTGCGTTATTGTATTTTGTTCAAATTGCATTAAAAGTTACTAAAATGTACTTTTGCTAAAGAGGTACTTATATATTATAGAAGATAGTAATAATAATATCTTCTATCTTCCTCTTAACTCACTTCATAGTAATTACATAAATTTTATTAACAGTTAAATTAAATATAAAAGTGTGGCACTCGGAGACTGCCACGGTAAAAATATTGCATAACATTTTTATCAACTTATGCAATAATAATAATTATAATCGCATACGTCTAGTCGTACGCACACAAACTCCGTGCCGAAGTCTCGCGCGCGGGGTGTGTTAGGTGTTTTTCGTTCCTATTTTTTTTTATTCTTTTTTATTTTTATTTATTTATTTTAAAGGTATGCAATAGCTTAAAAAATATTCGATTTACAAATAAACGAGCCTAATCTCCGAGCCGATGCATTTCATCGCGGATGGGGATTTGCCAGCACTTTGTTTTTGCCGAAAGAAGTTTCGAATAAAAAAAACTTTGACATGACTTTCAACTACGCTGTCAACAGTTTCCAAATTCGGAATTTGCAAATTCGCCATAGAGGAAAATAATACGAATTCGCTCTTTGATTTTAGTTCGAGAAGATCAAAAGATATCATTTTTTTATTTTTAATATGGGTAAAAGTTCCACTGATACTAAGAGTGATACAGTAAGAAGCACCAGTCGCTCCACTTTACCCTTTCACTTCGCGACACACAAGACTGGCTACCACCTGGAGAGCTGCTGCGGCATCTGCAACCTGTTCCCAGGAGTGCTGCTGATTGCTTTCTGCCAGGTATACTAAACATCCATACTAATATTTAAGTGTGTGTGTCTGTCTGTCTCTCTGTTGCATCTTCACGCACAAACCGCTGAGGTGATTTTGATTAAGGTCTGTACTTCACCTGGTGTCTTTACTACAAACTTTACTATTTTATGTGATATTATAAAAGTCGCCCGCAATTCCGTTGCGCCAAAATTCGTGTATCGTGCGGGAACCGTACATTTTTCGCGATAAAGTGTCATGTCACCTGTGTCCTTTCCCAGGACACAAAGTATCCCAAAACTAAATTTCAACAAAATCGGATCACCGGTTTGGGCATGAAACGACAGACAGACAGACACACTTTCGCATTTATAATATTAGTATGAATTGTTGCATTCTGTTTTATGCTTGAACATTTTCTGTCAGGTTCTGGTGGGTTCGGTGCTGCTGACGTTGCTCCTGACGAATGGTAAGGAGTACGACGAGATGCATCAGACACCCAACTCACAGAGTAAGTAAACTATTGCTAAAGAACGATTGTGGAAGTGTGTGTGTGTGTGTGTGTAGAAATTCATCCCTCTTTTCTCTTTCCTACTAGGCGCGGCGATAGGGGCGCGATAACAATATAGGACCCATAGGTAAACCTGCTCGAAGTCCATACTTACTTGTATTATGTATATGTCGCAGGGAAAAAAGGATATCAGGGATTTCACGATATCCCTAGGTATATCACGAACTCGCGGTAGATGCCGAATATTCTTGTTTGTTACGTCTTCTTACTAAAAATATCTAGTGATATGTCATTTCACTAAACTAAATCTAGTGAAACGTCAGAAAAGCGAACACCGCCGAATAAAAATCAAGCCACGCATTTCTCTCGCTTGCTCTAGTATACACACGGGTACTTTGATAGGATCATCTAACATCTGAATCTGACAAGTAAGATGTTAGATGATCCATGCGTCGGTTGGGCATGTAAAAAGTCGGTCCTGCGCCTGATCTCTCGCCGGTCGTGTCAGTCTTCCGTCCCACCGGGTTATCGGAGAAAAGGAATATAGAGATTGTTCTTGTGTACTGCGCACACACTTGGGCACTATAAAATTACTCTTGGCCTGGTTTCAATGAAACCGGCCACCGTCACCAAAATCAGAGTGGGAGTTATTATTATTATTATCACACGTGTAATGTAACTATAGCAGATCTGAGGGGTCATCACCATATTTCTGAATCATATAGTTGAAACCAACTGAGGGTTCTTCATCAGATACTTCAGACCTTTGATTTTTGACTTGTACAGGCACAGGTACTACAGGTACTCCAGCTCTTCGATTATCCTAGTTTTTACGGTGCCGTACCCAAAGGGTTAGTCTGACTGTCTGTCTTAAGGCTAGACGAGCCGCGCCAGCTCGAGCGACGCATTTGTTTCACTCCCACTAGTGCCCGTGTCACGTATGGGAACTAGAGCGAGCGAGAGAAATGAGTGGCTCGGTATCCGCGTTTCTGACATTTCACTAGATTTAGTTTAGTGAAATGACATATCACTAGATATTTTTAGTAAGAAGACGTAACAAACAAGAATATTCGGCATCTACCGGGAGTTCGTGATATCCCTAGGGATATCGTGAAATCCCTGATATCCTGTTTTCCCTGCGACATATATACTATTCGTAGCACGCGAGCTTCCAGAAATCAGGGGCCTCAGCGTCTAGTAGTGCAGTGTATTTTACACAGTTCTCAAACTAATATATGCAATACCTTTGCAGCATTATTGTATTGTATGATATGTAGAGGTCTTGCTTTGAATCCCGGAAAAGGCGTAGGTTTAGTTTTTTGCCAGAATCCCCCGAAGTAGTAAATAAGAACTAAATAGTCTTGATCGAAATTCATGGTTGAACTAAGCAAAAGTCATCGATATTATCGCGGTGTGCGCACCGTGTTCTCTTGCGATATTTTCAGCGTAATTTCAAAATCGTGTCGCAAAAGTGAAAATCTTGATGCGCGCTAAGCCAGAATACATGAAACACAATATTATGAATCTTACTTGATGACGCCCGCAACTCCGTTGCGCTAAAACTCGTTTATCGCGCGGGAACCGTACATTTTCCCGGATCAAAATGTATCCTATATCCTTTCCCGGGACTCAAAGTATCTCCATGCCAAATTTCAGCAAAATCGATTCAGCTGTTTGGGCGTGCAGACTGCAGAGGTAACAGACAGACAGACAGACACATTTTCGCATTTATAATATTAGTATGGATGTAAGAAACAAATTCTTGGCATGGCAACAACGAGTTTTATATGATTGTCTCAATTTCATATCCGTTGTATCAACTATCATGACGCGGACCGGACGTCCAGACGGATCTAGATATAATCTATCTCCGAGACAGATGGTCTAGAGAGCTTTTCAGCACCAAAGGTGCACTACATTTTTCGTAAAAGTATTTCCTTTACTGTCTACACTCTACATCACTTTAAAACGTGAGATATTTATTAAAGCGTTATGAATGAAGAATAAATAAATAGGTAGACGTATATAATAATTAGGGCATTTTGATAGTGTCATAAAGATTTACTTCATCTAGCTCTAAACTCCAATGTTTGTTTACTTTCAAATTATCATACAGGATTTATGTATAGAGATTCAAATTTATACCAACCAGCGTTTAACAGTTACGATAATACCAATTCGCTCTTAGAAAATTATACTAACAG
The DNA here is from genome assembly GCA_905333045.1 of Lysandra bellargus. NCBI lineage: Eukaryota > Metazoa > Arthropoda > Insecta > Lepidoptera > Lycaenidae > Lysandra > Lysandra bellargus. The sequence goes on from HG995337.1 coordinate 8,345,172, forward strand.
GATCTTTACACCTCCTACCTCTAAATTCATCAACGTCAACACGTCAGTCAATTTTATTTTTTAAAGCCCCACACACAAAAATTGTATTATGATAAATATATTGCTTGTCTTTATAGAAAAAACATTCCAAACCCCTACAGAAAATGCTGCGTTCGCAATACATTTTCCTGCTCCCGTCGTATTTGCCTAACGCGTAAGCTACAATATCGGACGCAGCCATTTTGTTGCGGACACAGCGAAATATCAATATTTCCACAAACGAAAACGTTTCATTTATTTTTTATTAAGGTTATGTTCAGTTTACATTGAGGAATGTTTTAAAAGCTTAAATTATAAAGCAGAGATGTTTGTTGCTTGACATCGTGAGTCCCTTATAACCGGGGCCATAGCCTCATCAATAAGCCCTAGTTATTTATCCAGTTACTGGTAACTGTGTATCCTTCCAGTAATAAGCCTGTTGACTGGCGGCGTGCTGAGCGGCGTGACGGGCGCGGGGCTGCTGCTGGTCGCCGTCGCGCTCACAGAGAACTGTCGCGCGATGCTTGTAAGGACTTTACCATCATTCAAAATGCATCTGCCTGGCATATTCATCACATGACATCATACGTTGAATAAGCTTTTATAATTATACGCTGCCTAAATATTTCTGCTACTAAGGGCTTAAGACTTTGCACAATGCAAATGCAAAGGCCTCACAGTCAAACACAACAACAATGATTACGCCATATTATCTATTGAACAAAAAATATTGACATGAGAAACAGTAGATCTTCCCAATTTTCCAGCGAATAGCGGTGATTTAGCGATATGTCGCAACGTGGCACTGTATTTACTATTCACCGGCTTGAAGCCAGTAAAGCGGTTATCAAATAATTGGACAGACAGTTTAAATATGCGATTGTTTTACAGATATACCTGATGGTGGCAACGCTGATCTTTGTGGCGCTGACTTCGCTGTCTCTGGTGAAGATCGGAAGAGGATGCTCACGTTTTTATGATGGTATGAAGGAGGTATTTCCTTATCATCCTTTGAGCCTAGAAGCCATTAAACATTAGATGCGGGCAGTGGGCACTCTGCTGCGTCTGAGAGATACCTAAATGGGCGCAGCTTCACTCAAAACTAACCGGTATTCCGAGTTTAATTCATGGTAAGGCTCTGATTTAACAAAAAGCATCTTTTCATACCGAAAAATTCAGCGTTCCCATGGGATAATGCAGTTTCGCGGAGACGTGAACAAAGGTTGGCAATAAAATATTTGTTACTAGCTGCTGCCCGCGACTCCGTCCGCGTGGATTTCATTTTACAGCACGCGGTGGTTCCCGTTTCCGTGGGACTGCCGGGATAAAATAAAATATTATCTTTTTATTCAAAATAGGTATCATGAATACACTTTTTGAAAATCAGAAGAACGTAGAATCTACGGTGCCTACCACCGGTTCGGGAGCTAACCTGGCGAGAAGAACCGGCGTAAGAAACTCGCACGGGGCCAATTCTTTCGATATAACTTGATACTCAGTACTTAATTATCTATGCAGTGACGTAACTCAATGATAAATAGTTTATGGGTAAAAATGTGTAATACATAGTTAAAGTAATAAGCTTTAAAATATGGCACAAAATATAAAGTTTAATTTAAAAAACTTAAATATTATGTGCATACAGCACAGCTGTTTTTGTGTATATTGATTTGAGGAGTCCCACTTACCATGGTTTTTAAAAGTTTTTAAATTTGACACCAAATATGAATAAAAACATAAAGTATAATTATTGATTAGTTCTGGTGTGAAGTAAAAAAGTAAACGTCATCTGTTTTTATATATAAGAACTAAAATGATCATTGCATTGATATTATATTTCTGGATGGAATATTAAAGGCCAACACTGAACACGATACACTCCTCTATTTTAGAGCGCCATCTTTTGTGCAGTAGGAATTCAATTTATATAGATAACTTATAAGATAAGATAGATTGATTATACCAAGTGATAATATTATTAAACAAAATATATCTAACGTATTAAAAATTATAATTAAAAATATATTAATAAGTATGATTAATTCTATCTATGGTTCTATGTTACAATGAAGTAAAAATTAAACGCCATCTGTTGTCATGTATTAGAACTAAAATGTTCATTGCCCATAGGCTCCAACAGTACTATTCCTTTAAAACGCCATCTGTTGTCATATTTTAAAACTGCAGTAGGAATTCACTTTATCGTTATTTTCATGGAAATAAGATATTTTCCCTCATAAAAATGTAGCCTATGTCCTTTCTCAGGCTCTACACTATCTGTGTACAAAATTTCATTACAATCGGTTCGGTACTTTTGGCGTGAAAGCGAGACAGACAGACAGACAGACAGAGATACTTTCGCATTTATAATATTAGTATGGATGTTACCTAGAAGTACAAACAGGCCTTATAATTTAAACTTTAGCAGCGAGATACAAAAACATTTTATTTTCATGATTTAAAATTACATTGAACGATTATTATTATTGCCAGTTAAAATTGAAGGTATAATAAAACCTGTTGCACCATAAAGCGGTACTGTACTAAAACACGTGCAAAATTAAAATAATATTATTTTACTCAATTTTAAAGAGTTGGTAAAACGGCCATGTTTTCGTGTATTCGAGCAATTGTCTATTTTACGTATATTAACGTATATTATTTAAGTATATTAACAGAGAGGAAATATTTTTCGTATATGTACGCTTTCATTGAAAATTTTTAATACATATCTCACGATTTTGATAACATTAGATCCAGACATAATTGTTATTCGGTTTTTACAATTCTCGCGCCATTTTGTTTTGAAAGAACATACGGAAAAATCCTTTAGGTACTCCTATTATTAACTTTGTTAACTGTACAGGTTAATAAAAACGTCGTAAGTTATTTAAAGATGGAAAATATGATGAATGAAGTAAAAAACCCCGCGGGGCTCTGACGGCTGCCGTCTCAATCTGAGCGCGATTTACTATTTATGAAGCAGTATCGTGTTGTTCTAATAATGAAATATTACAGGGATACAAAAGGTTAATATAGGATCTATAGGTATACTAGCTGTCCCGGCAAACGCTGCTTTGCCATAATATAAAATATTTCGCCCATTATTATTTTACTGAATAAGTATGTCACCATGGCAACGTCGATCGCTATCCCGTCGCACAAACAATGGTCGCCGTCAGTCTCAGGTTGTGATAATTTACTATTATTTATTCAACAAATGCACTTATCAATATATAAAGTACCCAGTAACCGATTCTCAGACCTACTGAATATGCATATAAAATTAGGTAAAAATCAGTAAAGCCGTTTCGGAGGAGTTCGTGGACTAACATTGTAACACGAGAATTTTATATATAAGAAGATTATACAGTTGTAACAAAAATAAGTGATAATACTTTAGGGTGTGTACGTGTTCCTTGTAGAGAGTTCACTGTGAGAGTAGCAGCGCTGAAAGTCAATTTTTTTTTCACTTTTATATGGGCAAGGGCCCGAGCGTCACGAGTTTCCCCATACAAAAGTGAAAAAAAAATTTGGTCTTCCAGCGCTGCTACTTTCACAGTGAACTCTCTACAAGGAACACGTACATACCCTAAAGTATTATCACTTCTTTTTGTTACAACCTGTATATAGTCAGTTCGCGTTAAGTTTGAAGGGAGTTATTAGGGCAAAGAACATTTACGCAGTCATAATATTATAGCAATTGAAGTAAGCTATACAAGAATTAAAATAAGTACTTATGTTCCGAGGAATTTGATAAGAGTTTACAGAGTAATAGCCAGCGGCAGCAAAACATTCGTAATTTTATATATATGAATTTTTTTTCCTATATAATTATAACCCCTATTATTATAAGGTAAGAATATTGTTGAAAAGATAATCTCCGGTCAAAAAGCATAGGTTTCCCGAAATTATTGATCTATCTTGATTCCTGAACGTTTCGTCATCCATCCAACGGCCAACCTATGAAAGTAAAGGAACTCCTTGTGTACTGCGTTCACACTCGGGCATTATAAAACTGTGCTTCTGCGTTATATTGGTCTCTAAAGTAATCGACACCGAAATTATTGCTTATTGCTTACACCATAATCATAATATTGATAATTTAACCAACTTCTAAAAAGAGAGATTATAAATTCAGTCCCTAGGGAAAGGTAAGGTCCAGAACGTTGCCTATGTAATTAGGATTATGAAGACTAATTACTGGAAAGGTTTTCGTACTTAGGACTTTCCTCCCGTGAGTACTTAGAATTCAGTGCTTAGTTCAATTAGTTACAGGAAGTTGCTAAAGACAAGTTAACTTTAGAAACATTAGTCTAAACTTTCATTTTAACTACCTATATCTAAAGTTGTATGTGCCCGTTTTAACCAATTCACGCCTAAAGCAATGAATAGATTTTTATGAATATCGGTTTTATAAGCTTGGGCTGTAAATTGTGTGTAACGGAATTTTTAAGCACAATTTTTACCTATCTCCAGTAGTCTAATTAGACACTTTGCATACGTATTCAGAACCAATGATAATGCAATAATTTGAAAAAAATGCATTCGAATAATTCTAAAAAAGGTGAATTAAATTTTAATTAAACCTATAAAAGTCTAAAAATAATTTCGCCAATGACAAACCTGGTAAAAAGCGAATGTGTGGTAAAGGCAAGTGTGTCACACGTCCGCAGGCTCTCGCTTTGTGCACGCGTTTAATTAATATTCAAAATGGAGTATTAAAGCCGTTTTAATTGAGTTAAATGCTAGCTTTGAATTGAGTATCATTAACAGCTTCGTAGCTTGTACAGGCTGCCCACGGTTTTAAGACCTTCAAGCAAATATAAAGAGGGATTGCGCCGTGCTCCATTTTTAGGTCTCTTTGGCCTCACCAAGGAGTGATTATGCTTTTGGTAGATCAACGATCACATGGGTTTTTTTTTCAAGATGGCGATCAGTCGTAGACTTGTTATTGTGCAGTATTAATGATTATTAATTAATGCTCCTATTTTTAAGAGGAGATTTGCCGAGCGCTCTTATAGCTATGAGCAGACTTTAACTTCTATCCGTCAGTACTTTTAAAGAAGTTTCATTTTATTTATTTTTTCAGCACCAAAAGTGAAGGACGAGCAGCACAAGATCGCAAACTTGGCCTGCGTCAGCGGACTCATGACTTTCTTTGGAGCTGGTCAGTACATCCATAGTCCTTAGAGATCAACTACGATAACATGGCGCACCCCTCCAAATGACTGTTTCAATGTGTGTAATCACATCCTTATGAAAGAGTTTATTTGTAGTAAGTATTCAACCAATCACAGTACACGTAATATTTCAGTTAACCCTTAATTGGTCGCGTGGGGTGTCACACACCCCAAAGCAGGTTTGCATACTCATAACATTTTGAAATTTGAATTTACTGCGCTGGTTTTTTAAGTAGCTTCAAAAATAAGCGTAACGTGCAGGATTCAGTTGCGAGCGGCGCTCGGTGGTAGACGGTTGAGGTTGGAGAGCGCGTTTGGGGTGCTCGACACCCCAGGTGACCGTAAGCGTAGTCCAAATTGCCGGTAGTTAATTTTATTATTTATTTTTTAATCATTATACTTTGACAATTTAATGAATTTTAAAAACAGTACATGCTATTTTATAACATTTACAAGGTTGGCCAATGGTGATATTTTTTCATCTTTTCAATATCACAGGCATCAATTCATATTATGTCATTTAAAAATCTAAAATTGACTCGAATATACTCCGAAGAGTATTTTGAAGCGATTGGTTGTCGATTTAGTTAAACCTCATCAAATTTCAAGAGCAGGCATACCCACATTACCACGACTGGTGCAAAAAACGACTAAAAAGGCATCACCAAATTGAGGAGCAAGAATCTTTTTCTGAAGCTGGAAGATCACAGTCATACAAAAGGTGTCATATTTGTCCAAGAACGAAGGATAGAAAAACAAAGACTGGTTGTTATAAATGCCATAAGCATGTGTGTAATGATCATATGATTGAAGTCTGCCAAAATTGCTATGAAGAAAACTAGTACTTAAATATATTTTTAAGTTTAAAATTTTTATTTCATTGTTCTAAAAATAAGTATAAAAGTTGATTAGGAAGTAATTCATATGTTCCTATCAATAAAAGTCTGATTTTGCACGTATTTTGTATTTTATTTCAATTTATTGATTGGGGTGCTAAACACCCCACGCGACCACTTTTGCAACTTATTAGGCGCGCCTAATTAAGGGTTAATGTCACTTATTACCAAGATTTGTTGGTCAACTAATCATAACAAGCCTACCGCGCAAGACAACGCACTTCAAACGTTTTGAATTTTGGAGGGGCGCGCCATGTTATCGTAGTTGATCTCTACATATATGTATGTAATATTATAATATTACAATCCGAAAATGTCTGTTTAAGTGTCTCTGTTATCTCTTCACTCTGAAACCACTGTACCTGAAAACACTGAACCTACTATGAGACCTCGGAAAGGACATTGTATTTGTATATTTTAATCGCGCTAAATGTACTACTCTACTAGACAAGTGGCAAGCGATTATCGTAAAGGCCAACAAAATGTATGCGAATTAATATGAGTCATCGCTTCGCTAGCGAATACTAATGTGAAATCCTATACATTTTGCTGGCGTTTACGATAATCGCTTGACACTTATCTCTAGGCTCGCCCGCGCAATAAACGATTTTTGGCGCAACCAAAGACCAGCCATGCAACTGAGTTGCAGCGTCATCTACTTGCATACTCGTAGAGGTTATAACCTGGCATAAATTACAATGTGCATTGTACAACCTTTCTCCATGCTGATATCTTTAACACATTTGCGACAGATTTTTACTGCCGGTTGCGTTTCCACCAACCAATAGAATCGCTTCATTGACGTGACCTCGCTCAGCGATTCCATTGGATCTTAAAAACACATTCCGCGCAACACATCTCTGGTGGAAACGCAGACTTACTTTGATGAAGCCAAAGTACTGATGATGAATCCCAAATCCCAGGAACGATTTCCGTCCTCCTCCCCCGGACGGTGGTACACCGCACCCCGCCGTCGCCCGCGTATTTGCGGTATACTCGCGGCCGTGCGGGTACTAACTAAACACGATAGAAAATTAATAAATGTTGCGTGGTTGTGGCGGCGAATTGTGTTTTAAAAGGGTATTTCTATCCTGTAATTGAAGCTAAAATATTATAAAGAGGGGCTAGGGGTTGTTACTAATCAAATCAAAAAAACTATGTCTGCAACGCCTTCATGCTTAAATTCTTCTCTACTCATAAGTTGTATGAATCTAAGTCCTACATGTTCGTAATCGCGTATAGTCCATTATAGGCCAACATCGTTAGGCCGTATAGAAACGATCCCATTTTCCACTACATTTTTTTCACGTAAGAGTAGTTTATTCGACAAACGCGAGGTACTATTGGTTTAACTGAAATCTCCAGCTCATTAAACCTGTACATCCATCAATTACGAAATGCACACGTCGTCCGCCAAATTACAAATCGGACAGACCGGCCGCCAATTTACGCGAATGTCGCCAATCGCGTAATGTGGCGGTGCCGCGGGGATTGCACAATGTACAGGGTCCAGGGCACTCACACTTTTAATTACATTACACTTGTAACGTGCCTCCCATCGAGTAAATACTGTCAGGTTTTTCGTTTTACCTTGTTTGTAGTAAGTTTCCGGCTGTATTCACACCAAACTGACTTTGAGCTTACTAGCAGGCCCAGTAGTAAAATAGAATGGGGAATGGAAAAGTGAATATTGTATTGAAATACAATAAACTTTGTGTCAAGTTCGCGAACGTTTCGTTGTGCACACAGCCTTATAGGGATTAAAAGAATTTTACTCTTTGTAATAGTAGTAGGCCTTCAGCCTTCAGCGACTATTTTTGCCTATTAATAACGCTCTACATATTACGCTTAGATACGTTCCCGAAACGTTTTTGGCTTGGTGCATCAATCATCACTACAGACTATCGTCTTTACTCTTTAACTATAAAGGGCCCCCGAGACGGTCAAACGGTTTGACTCAAACACGTAAATTTTGGTTTGACTCAAACCATTTCGATCGTTTACAAAGCTAGTTTGAACGGTTTGTCAAACATTTACGTGTTTGAAGCTCGTTTGATGAAATTTCATATTTTTGTTGTGTTTGACGCGCCGTTTGATCGTGTTCCGATCGTGTGCGTTACGATTGCTCCGCCAAGTTATCTAACCAGAAAAAAACTTCGCCAAAAAAATTGTCGAAATTTGTCGAAATCGAAAGGAACAAACCAAAAATTTGTCAATGCTTAAACAAAAAAGTTACAAGGATTTTAAGTTGGCCGCGCGAACGTTACGTGGAGGATTGCGCGGCCATGAAGATCTCAGGAATTACGTGGGTCAGAGATCGAATTCCTTTTGTCACATGAAGACTGAATTTGTCGAAATTTGTCGAAAAACGAATTATAAACTGTAGTTAAATATTTTAAGAAATATTTACCTTAGAAGTTATGGCCGCGCAATCCTTCACTTGTAATTTTTTAATGTTGATTATTTCTTTATAACTTAAGACTTAGTGCAAAAAACTATTGCAGGAAGAAAGGTCTTAATTTGTCGAAACTAGTGAAAGCAATAAATACTACATAAAGCTTGTTTAAACAGACATATCAGTCCGAAACAAAAAAATACATGGCCGCGCAGTCGAAACGTTACTTTATACGCTGATATCTCATTATCTGTAATGACTAGGATTTCGGTGTGAATATCCATTTATTCGACATATTAACCTGATTAGAATGATATGTTTTACCCTCAGAACAATTTTCAACGCGTGTAATCTCGAAAAATATGTTCTCTCATACAATGTTTGAGCAGGGTAACCATAATTTCGATTTGATTTGGGAATACCTCTAACTGGAGACTTGCAATTATATTGAACAACATCTAACTCAGTTTGCAAAAGTATTAGTATTATAATAATAATAATAAGCCCGCAAGTCAGCTTGTGGCGAGCTGTTGGGGAGTAGCGACCCCACCTACCCGAGTGCTCCGCGGGAAGCCCCTGTTCTCCATCTTAGGCTTGCCTTCACCGGCTGGCCGGAGTGAACACTAACGGAGAATCAAGCTCTACTTCTGCCTTGCCTTAACCCGCCGGTTTGAGTGGAGTCGCAAGAGCTTCGGATCGGAGGGAGGATGTGAAGCGTAAATAGCGAGTGGGCAACGTGATGGGACCCTCTGAGGGAGCAAAAGATCGGCGTTTAAAGTCCAGCGACACCTCTCCTGCCTCAAGCCGCTCTGTCAATGTTGCCGCCTCGGGGTGCACCATGCGTGCGACCATTTTGAGGGGCCCATTCAAAGAGTTGGCGAGTCACCGTCTGCCAACTTTATGATACATATTACCACGTTGTATCGGCAGACGCCATAGTCCTTCCATAGTCCCAGTTATCCAGTCCACTAGCATCCCACCCCCATAGGCCATAGCCCTGTATCATTTCTAGTATCCATTCTCTACAATAGTCGCTAGGCCGGTGGCTCTCCTTGGACGTACTCTCATAGTGCGGACAAGGAGTCGCCGGCTAGTGTCACATTACATTTAAAATAAAACGGGGAATATGCAGTTAATGAAATTGTCTATCTATTGTCGTGTGTTTCAAATAAACGTAATTTGTAAATACTAGGGAGACGCTGAAAGTATGCTTCAATTTTAATAAATTGGTATTACTTTGGAAGCTAATATCATGAGTATAATAAACAAAAATAGAAAATTTAAAACGGGGAAAGGTATGATGATATACTGAAGATTATTGCTGTATTTTTATTATAACTTTGTAGCTTTCAAATTATGAGTTTATAAGGCTTTAAATACGGTAAATTACGGAATCTCCGTAGGGAAGGCCCTTAATAAGTAAATTAAATGACAGTACAAAATACCCTGTTTACATTTATTTTCTAACATAATTATTATGGTTTTGTAGCTATGTGCAACCAAAGTTATTATTTGTGTTATATTACTGATATTTAATTTTCATTAAAATTGTCCTCTAGTGGTTTTTAAATAATTGTATATATTTTTGTTTATTTTCAAGCTGTGCAGATGAATAAATATGTCTAATTATTGAAATATACACGTTTTATTTTATTTAAAACTAATACTTTTGCAAATTGAGTTAGATGTTGTTCAATATAATTGCAAGTCTCCAGTTAGAGGTATTCCCAAATCAAATCGAAATTATGGTTACCCTGCTCAAACATTGTATGAGAGAACATATTTTTCGAGATTACAGACGTTGAAAATTGTTCTGAGGGTAAAACGATATATCATTCTAATCAGGTTAATATGTCGAATAAATGGATATTCACACCGAAATCCTAGTCATTACAGATAATGAGATATCAGCGTATAAAGTAACGTTTCGACTGCGCGGCCATGTATTTTTTGTTTCGGACTGATACGTCTGCTTAAACAAGCTTTATGTAGTATTTATTGCTTTCACTAGTTTCGACAAATTAAGACCTTTCTTCCTGTAATAGTTTTTTGCACTAAGTCTTAAGTTATAAAGAAATAATCAACATTAAAAAATTACAAGTGAAGGATTGCGCGGCCATAACTTCTAAGGTAAATATTTCTTAAAATATTTAACTACACGTTCCGATCCGTTTGAACAAACTTTGTACTATTCTTTGGAGTACATTATTTTTAACCGACTAAAAAAGAGGAGGTTATCAATTCGACGCATATGGAATATTTCCAGAACTGCCCAGTTTTCGTATATATGTTAGTCTATATCAGCATCTGAACAAATGTGCAAAATTTCAAAAGTGTATGTATGTTTTATGTTTGTGTTCACATATCTCCGGAACTACAAGTCCGATTTAAATATTTTTTGTTGTACTATAGGTACATGTATTGTTTAACTTGGGCGACTTCTGCAAGTTTCATCAAAATAGGTTCAGTAGTTTTTGTTCCTATAACTTAATTCTCAATTTCGTACAATTTTTAAGTCAGTTTATTCGTCACAAGACGTGTACTCCACAGCGCGTATCGAACCAAACAGCGCAGTGTCGTTTGACAAACCGTTCAAACCGACATCAAACGGTTGCATCAAACACGTAAGGTTTGAATAAAACCGTTTGATCGTCTCGGGGGGCCTTAAAAGTACAACTCACCACTCTGTTCCAGTGCTGTACTTCTTCTCGCTGCTGGTGGTGTTCAGCTTCTACCACTTCCGCTACGTCCGCCGCGCGATACTGCTGCACGAGGCCGAGTGTGACTGAACCTTTATGTATAGTTTATTGTTTATTTTGGTGATTAAAGTATTAATTTGAGTTTTTTTTTTTGACGTTGTGCTTGTTTAGACACAGCCGGAACCGCGCGTTTCCCGTGTAGAAACCGAGCCGTCAAAATTATATGTGAACGCTGTAAGTGTAACGCAATGCCTTTGTAATAAACTGCGAGCGGTTTAACCACGCGGGTCTAAACCGCGCCGTTCCCGCTGTGTCTGAAATAGCACTAAAACATGTAGGTAGATTGTAAATAGATTGTAGGAAAAGTACAATAGGTAACTGCATAATTTTCATAAAAAGACACTCTACATGTTCTTAGTGATTTGTATTGGTCCATTGGCTAACCTAAAAATGTCTGAATATGGCTCTGAGTTCTGATTTCATACGGTGCAAATATACCATCTGAATTCACCTTCAGCAAAGAAATAAATAACTACAGAAAGCTTTGAATAAAACAAAGTAGCACTATTTTGTTCTAATTAAAGACTGAGAAAGAGAATTTTCTTGAAGTTTGCTTTTTGTTTCTTTTTTAATTCTATTAGATTAACGAATTTAAAAAGGTGTATTGGAAAAACTTTGCTCCGAGTTTGACGCAAAAAATCAAGTAAAAGTTGGGTAGTTTAAAAGTTCTAGCAATAGAACGTTGATAAATCGGCCATCGAGTCTGGGGTGCGATTCTAATACCTCGAAGTCATTTCGCAAGCCGTCTTACTCGAAGTAGGATTCGAGTATAGGGCAACCTGCGCTCGAAGTGAATTTCGAGGTGTGAGGATCAGGCCCCTAGCACTAAAACTACATGTGCTAACATTAATCACTACGATAAAAATTTAACCACATAGGAGCAATACATTTTTCGTGGCATGTCGAATTCTTGACGGAAATCAATACGGTTTTACTAAGGGTCGTTCCACAACGGATGCTGGTATAGGTCTTCTATGTAGTATATTTGAAGCTTGGGAGGAATCGCAGGATGCCTTAGGTGCCTTCTGTGACCTCTCTAAGGCCTTCGACTGTGTCGAACACGCTACATTAATCAGGAAATTGCACCACTATGGCATAAGAGATTGAGCACTCAACCTTTTGACATCTTACCTCAAAAATAGGACTCAAAGGGTTGAAATTAATAATAAGAGATCTAATGGAACCAAAATAGAATTAGGTGTCCCATAGGGATCTATTTTGGGCCCATTTCTTTTTCTCATCTACGTAAATGATCTACCTTTCCTACCTTATCTAGTTAAGGACAATGATAAGGAAATAGTACTTTTTGCTGATGACACTTCACTTATTTTTTACAGTGAAGAGAGAGCAGTCTAGTTACGACGAGGTAAACAGTACTCTTTCAAAAATAGTACATTGGTTTAATGTTAATAATTTACTTTTGAATTCTAATAAAACTAAATGTTTAAAGTTTACTTTGCCCAATGTACGGCAAGCTCAAACCAATGTACGGCAAGCTCAAACCAATGTACTATTAAATGATGAGAAAATGAATTTGGTGGACACTACTGTGTTTTTAGGTATTACACTAGATAGCAAATTACAGTGGGGTCCTCATATTGGTAAACTCGCAGATAGACTCAGTTCTGCAGCATATGCAGTCAGAAAGATTAGGGAAATTTCTGACGAAGACACTGCACGATTAGTATATTTTAGCTATTTTCACAGTAGAATGGCATATGGTATCCTATTATGGGGAAACGGTGCCGATATAAATACTTTTTTTGTGCTGCAGAAGCGAGCTATACGTTCGATTTACAAAATGTCTACATTTGAATCTTTGAGAGAAAAGTTTAAAGAAATTGGTATTATGACAGTAGCTTCTCAATACATTTTGGATAATGTATTATATGTTAGAAAAAATATATGTAAATTTAAAGCCAAAGGTGACATTCATTGTAGAAACACCAGAAATAAGCACCAGCTAGATTTGCCAGTGATCAGACTTAGTAAAGTCAGTAAATCTTTTAAAGGTCACTGTATACGCCTTTTCAATAAAATCCCAGAAAACGTTCAAAATCTTTCCATTAATAAATTTAAGAAAGTAGTCAAAGAGCGTTTGTGTGCCAAAGCCAATAAGGTCAATGATTTCATAAACGATGGCACATCTTGGGAGTAGGATGGCTGCTTGCAAGGCTACTTCTACATTATTATATGACTTACAATAATTATGTAATTTAATTATTAACTGACATTGTATATTTTTAAGTTACAAATTTTGTAAATTTTATTTTAAAAAGATTAATTTTTTTCTCACTTTTTTGGTAAAAAGTGGGACCCCGTGCGAGTTTCTTACGCCGGTTCTTCTCGCCGGGATAGTTCCCGAACTGGTGGTAGGCACCAGTAGTATCAACGTTCTGAAAGTATTTTTTTAAAATCTATTCAGAAATAAAACATTATTTTTTTTCTTGTATGAAAATATACTAATACTACTACTTGAATACCGAGCAAAGCTCGGTCAAATGACCGAGCTTTGCTCGGTATTCAATAAAACACGAATAAAATGACATTTTCTAAAAATGATTCCTAGCTAGATCGATTTATCGCCCCCGATACTAAATTTCATGAAAATCGTTGGAGCCGATTCCGAGATTCCAATTATGCACTAGCTGTCCCGGCAAACGTTTCTTTTCCATAATATATTTGCCACATTATTTTATTGAAGTGACTAAATAAGTATGTCACCATGGTAACGTCGATCGCTATCCCGTCGCACAAACAATGGTCGCCGTCAGTCTCAGGTTGTAATAATTTACTATTATTTATTCAACAAATGCACTTATCAATATATAAAGTACCGAGTAGCCGATTCTCAGACCTACTGAATATGCATATAAAATTTGGTAAAAATCAGTAAAGCCGTTTCGGAGGAGTTCGTGGACTAACATTGTGACACGAGAATTTTATATATAAGAAGATATATATATATACAAGAATTGCTCGTTTAAAGATATAAGATTGTTACTGGTTACAGTTTAAGGTTCGTTCTGTTTATGACATTAGAATTTTTTTATATAGCGCTTTCGACTAGTAGAGTAAGAGCCAGCTGCAGCCAAGACTTGTTAATCATCATTTTATTTTAAAAAAGTGTATGGGACTCGGGGACTGGCGCGTCAAAGCTATTGCATAGCATTTAATTTACTTATGCAATTATAATTTGCAGTAGTACCGCACGATTTAAATATATGCTAGTCGCACGCACACAAACACCGTGCCGAAATTTGGTACAGAGCGGTGCGACCTGTGGGTGCGACAGTGCCGGTCGGAGTAGGGTGTTATGTTTTTTTTGGTTACGGAATTTCTTGATTCGGTCGCCGCACTCAAAGCCCGCGTTAAAAGCAATATGCAATAGTTTAAAAAATATATATGTTTAATTCTGATAACTCAGATCCAAAAAAATGATAGTAAAAACTTCTCATTATAGAATAGAATTATTCTAAAAGAGATTTAGTCCTATTTATCATAAAGTCGATCACGAATCTCCGCTGTCGGCTATCTCTTTAAGGCGAGATTCCTTCAATTAGGACCCCGAAGAGAATGAGATAAAAAATTTACTCTTGGTCATAGGTCAGGTACACCTCCAGCCCGGGATATCTCCTAAAGTAATCACGACCGAAACTCCATAGTTGCTGGTAGTTCTTAATCTTATATATAAAATTCTCGTGTCACAATGTTAGTCCACGAACTCCTCCGAAACGGCTTTACTGATTTTTACCAAATTTTATATGCATATTCAGTGGGTCCGAGAATCGGCTACTGGGTACTTTATATATTGATAAGTGCATTTGTTGAATAAATAATAGTAAATTATTGCAACTCGAGACTGAGGGCGACCATTGTTTGTGCGACGGGATAGCGATATACGTTGCTATGGTAACATACTTATTTAGTCACGTCAAAAAAGTAATATGGGCGAAATAGGTACTGTATATTATGGCAAAGAAACGTTTGCCGGGACAGCTACTTATCTATAGAGGTCATAAACAGGTAAACTTTCAGCTATTACAAAAAGGCTGTCGCTGGCTCTTTGGCCATAACCTCATAATATTAACCGATCAAGAACACTGATGAATAGATAAACTCCTGACAAGAAACCTTAGAAACTGGGTATAAATATGTCAATATCTTTTTATACGATCCCTAGTCCATCTGTCCATCCGACCGTCTCCCTGTCAAGGCCCTTTATTTCGGGATTTGTAGAAATATGGAGCTAAATTTAGAACTGTATCTAATCTAAGGTCCCTTAAAGGCTGTGATGAAATAAAACTTCTAAAATTGCGTAATAGAGGCTTTTGCGTCATTTCGATAAATAATCAATCCATACTAATGTTACAAATGCAAAAATGTGTCTGTCTGTCTGTCTATCTGTATGTCTATCTGTTACCTCTTCACGCTTAAATCGCTGAACCTATTTTGCTGTTTGGTATGGAGATACTTTGAATCCCGGGAAAGGACATAGGACGATGTACGGTTTCTGCGCGATAAACGAAGTTCTGCGCAACTGAGTTGCGCGAGTTTTATAATATACTAGCTGTTGCCCGCGACTTCGTCCGGGTTAGCACAGTAAAACGGAGATGGGTTTCATGTTCCTAACTTAAGAAATGACGGACTTCCATTCAAACTTATAACGCCTATTTCACCCCTCTCGGGGTAAAATTTTCAAAATTCCTTCCTTAGTGGGTGTCTACTTAATAAAACAACCCTACTCACCAAATTTCGTGGCTGTAACTTTAACAGTTTTTGCTCAGTGATGATGAATCAGTCAGCAGTCCTATAAGTATAGACATCCTACATTGTAATTTGTAGTTTAGTCTTCTAAGGTTAGGATGAAAACAGACTTCCTTTTATTCCTTCAAAGTACAGCTCCCGTAGGATATTATAATTTGTAGCAAAAATATTTGCATATTTACAAGCTGTCGCCCGCGGTAGAGCCAGAAGAAGTGTCACTTATAACTATTTCTATCCATTTACTATTGTTTACTCTTGAGGTGGAAAATGAATACATTATACAGCTTTAAAAGTAAACCCGTAGATATGAGAAGGGATAGAGCGGTCCTCAATACTAAAGTTGGCTTTTACGCTCTTAGCGTCATAAGATGCTCTTAAATTATGAGTTTGATGTCATTAGTGTGTAGCGCTGAAGAAAGAGCCTCTCAAGTAGCAGTTAGACAGCTTTGGTGCCAAGTTTCGTTTATTTATATTATGTTTGCACAGTATCCCACATAATAGTTAACGGCAAATCTTACGATCGATTAAAATAGCATTCCAAGCATGACCTAGATCACACGCGTAAGGGGGCGTCCACAAATTACGTAGGGTGTTTAGAGGGGGGAGGGGGTCGAGTCAAATCTCATATAATCTCACGTTAGGGAGAGGGCAAATCGGCAAATCTCACGTAATATTTTTCTCAACAAAATAATACTATTTTGGTCCATTTCATCCAGATTGTACGTATGCCTAAGATTTAATCGTAAGCGTAATCGTTATACGATTATGATCATTAACAAATTCGTTCGAAAGAAAATCTACTGACTATCAAACCAAACGTTTACGTAAGAAACCCACATTTTGAAAATCTCACGTGAGATTTGTGGGGGGGTTCAATAAAATCTCACGAAATCTCACCAGGGAGGGGGGGGGGGGGGCAAAAAATTAAAAAAAACACCTCACGTAAAAAGGACGCCTCCTAACAGTAAGAGCGGTTTATAAGTTATAGATTTGGCACGGCAAAAAAGATAAACATTATTTCCACCTAGATTTACAGTCATGTCAAAAGAACAGTTTTGGGTAAGTCCAGGGAATCCCAATATTATACCAGCGATAGGAAATCTTTAGTCTGTTATCTATGGCAGTCGTGCATGTTTGATGACGTCATAAACATGGCGGGCGGTAATGGCGGAGTCGTGTCAGCTGATACTGTAAAAGCGCATGAATAAGGAAACGCGAAAACTTACTCTTGGAGTAGCTTAGGGCCAGTGCTGACTTGAGACAGAACAGTTGAGAGACTTACAAATTACATCGAAATGAACACTTACAAAGAAATTTTTGACGCCCGCAACTCTGTTACTCCAAAGTTTGCTTATCGCAAGAGAACCATACATTTTTCCAGGATGAAAAGTATAGTATGTCCTTTTCCGGGACTCAAACATACACAAAAAATATTTTGTGTTACATTAGGATTAGACTATCTATAGACTGTCGTGTCTTAAGTAAGCCTAAGCCCTATAATCTATATGCTTGAGACACGACAGTCCTAAGACACTACCTGAGGCTCTACACAACATATATATTATTTAGTCTATACAAGTCACATGAAAGCAGAATAAAATCGCGATGGTCAGTCTCAGGACTGTCGCGTCCCAAGTGAGCCCTCGCCCTAAGTGCAACAGGTGAAAAAGTTTTGGTTACGTTCCAAGGGTCCAGTTTGGTAAGTGGTGATTTATTTTGAGCTTACGAGTAGTATAGTGTCAAATCAGGTTTTAGCCTGCAATTATAGTAGGTAAGGCAATCAAACTATTTTTATCATTTTTAAACAAACTATTTTTATATTTTTTTAAATAAGGGGGCAAACGAGCAAACGAGTCACCTGATGAAAAGCAACTACCGTTGCCCATGGACACTCGCAACATTAGAAGAGCTGCAGGTGCATTGCCGGCCTTTTAAGAGGCAATATCTCTCTTCTTGAAGGTTTGCAGGTCGTATTGGTCTGGAAATACCTACTGCTCTCTATTAAAAATATTGACTCCGGGCTTATGATTATCCATGTAGCTTTTACTACAAAGTGGCTTTAATAACGTATCAGACAAAAACAGAAAAATAAATTAGCATAATGTTATGTACTTAGCTTTGGCCGTTAACTGGATATTTTTTATTAATAAATGGTTAGGGAATTTTGTCAAACTTTTGCATAATGGCCACAAAAATGGTCACGAACTACAGCAACAAGTACTCAGGTGCCCACTGAAATGGCTGGGCAAGTTGTAAAACGGATTTTATCGTAATTCCCGAGTTATACCAGTTTACGACCGAGTGGCAGTTATCTGCAGATGTTCCTTGGCGTTTTATTTAAGAGCTCATAGAAGTATTATGGTAAGAGTTCCAACATTAAATCGAATTCGAAAAATTTACGATTCATTGCAAGATAAGCACGACGTTTTGCAGTTCTAAATTCAGCATTGAAACGTTTATTTTTTTGTATCGTAAAAACTAAAAATCTTTTTTTCAATAAGGATATAAACAAAGGTTTCGGCAGAGGGCGCTAATATCTACATACAGTGAATAATTCAACCAAAATCCGACATCGTTTCATTCAAATTTTTGTTAGTCGCGGTCGCTTGCCGCATTGATAGGAACGGTACTTTTTAGCAGTAACAGCGACACGTAGCAGTGCTACGGCGACACGCAGCAGTGCTACGGCGACACGCAGCAGTGCAGTGCTACGGCGACACGCACCAGTGCTACGGCGACACGCAGCAGTGCTACGGCGACACGCACCAATGCTACGGCGACACGTAGCAGTGCTACGGCGCGAATCCTAATAATAGCAAAATTGATTATTTTTTAACTAAAAATTAAAACCGACTTCAAAGATAAAAACAAAAGTAATACTTATTCTTAATCTAAAAAGAATCAAATAATTCTTATTCCTTATTATAGTGTCGTCTTCAGACTTCGCCTAAACCTCAACTATTTCTGTACTCAATCTTCGTACTTTTGAAGTCGGTACCAGCCCGAAAAAGTTCTGAGATCCTTGACATAGCAATTACGCTAAGGTAAGCTGGTACCGACTTTATTTTTATCTTGGAAGTCGGTTTTAATTTTTTGTTAAAAAATAATAATTTTACCCTTTTTAGTTAGGTACATAATATGAGACGACAAGGCTATAATATTATAGCTTGTTATCTTAGAGTTGTACATATTACTAGCGGTCGCCTGTGGCTCTGCCCGCGTGGATGTCGGTTACGGCTGCAAAAAGCCTACCAAGGAAAGTCTCGGTCAGCAAAATGATTCCCAGGTCAATTCACAGACTCCGACACTGACATCGACGACGCGGACGCAGTTATTATCCGAAGGGTATATAACAGTGCACACTGCACAGATTGTCCTCCCGCAAGCGCATCCCGCTTGGTGACGCCCACTATAGTAATATTTTAATTTCGCCATAATTTCAAAACCAAACGTCAAATTTTAATCATTCAAAAACCAAATTTCATCTACATAAACTGTACTTAGTGATGAAATAATTTATTTTGATAAGGATAAATGGCATGAGTAAAATAAACGCGTTTAATAGTTGTCCAAAAAAATTCAAGATTTTTAAATAAAAAAATGGTTATTGTGCCTCACTCGACATAGATAAGTATAGTGTGTCGCGAACTTTTTGTAGATATTTATAAGATCTACAATACTTAGAAGATTTTATGGTTCTATCTTTTATAGTTTCGACAGCGTACGCAAAATAACAATACAAACACAAAACAACAAACAAAAAAACAAAATAATAATACAGTAAATCGAGGTAACGTATTCCCGTGATTCCTCCTTCAAAGTTGATCCTATCTAAATTTATTCTTTTTAAATATCTACAGGAAGAATGAGTCTATACCACTACGTTTTTATTTTTTCGTAAACATCTTTCAAATTTATTTTTGCGGGGCGGGGTACGAGGCATTAATTTTTTTGCAATTTCTAAGGGTCATATTTTTTATTTATTAGTAAATTTAGAAAAAGTCGAACGTGGCTTTAACAGATCATATTATTGTATAAAAATAATTTGTCCAAACGCATTGTCCAGGGAGTAAATTGGGGAATACGTTTGTATGGAAAAACAGTGTTAGCGTACCCTTTTAATACTCTGTATTTTCTAAAGTAATGATCGTACACTAAAAATGTTTGGACGTAATTTATAGGAAATTTAATGTAGATGACAATAGTCACAAGCAAATACCTTGAAAAAGAGACCTTTCCCCCCCTCCCCCACCGCCGGCTCTTGTCCCACCCTCGGGGGCTTTTAGCATATTCATCTGGACACCTTTAGGAACAACTGTACCAACTTTCAAAACTACACGAATTATTCGGTTTGAATTCCTTAATTTCCTCAGGCTATCTATCCTTTTTTTCCTGCGGTTCGCCTTCAGCCTATAAAGGAGGGATGTCCCGGATCTAACAAACACAGGACTCCCTCCAAGACCGGCCGGTCTACCTCAGAAGGGACCGGACTTCAACCAAAGTTAGGGAACGCTTCGGCTCAGTAATATATCCTAGGCTATTGAAGTCTTAATAATGTCATAAAAGTTATGAACTGAAAACATAAGTATATGGGCCGTTCCATCTTGAAGTTGTTTTAAGTTAGCTCGGAAATTATTGAAGGGAAAGGCGCGATGTTCCAATGTTAGGTCTCTTTGGTGGGGCGAGGAGTGAGCGGGGCGGAACACGCTATTGGTAGATCAGTGATCAATCGGGTAGTTATTGGTCGATCGCGATCATGACGGCAACATGTCATTGATAGATAGTGTATGCTCCTATTGTTCCAAATTCCTTCAGATTTGCCAAATATTCATAAAGGTATGCGCGGATCTATCTGATAGATAAAGTGTGATCCATCTGTGACAGACTTGTGGATAGCTTATCCGGCACTTATCAGTAAATGGTGAAACAGGCCCTAAGTATTATTAATTTGTGACTTCTTTCAACTGTACCTCATTTTACCAAACAATGGAATGCAGGGGATGTAAGATACCCCTGTGTTAGATAAAAGCATGTATCTTGTGTGGGTAATAACGTGCGTGCGCGGGCCGGGGGGTATGTATGTGGACTGTGGGAGGGAGTTACAGCGGGTGATATAGCGATTTTGCCTTAGATTTCGGCTTCGGAATTAGTCATTTAGGAGTATAAGTTAATAACCAAAGCTTAAACAATACTAGGGACAATTTAGACAAAGTTTATAAAAAGACAAAAAATAACAGGTAAAACTTAAAACGTTACTATAGTCTACGTGATTATCACTTGGTAGTAATATCTAAAAGCCTCATGAAAAAGCGTAAAAATTCTGTAACCTGTGATTCCGATCTGCTAGACGTTTAGCATTTATTTTACTAATCATAGAAAAAATGAACAAAGCACAATATTATTCGCACTTATACAATCAAAGAGTTTATAAACGTAAACTTTTATTTACTATTTAGTACACTTATCATATAATAATCGCTTCTCGCTCCGCTACCCGCCACCACTGGCACCACGCCACATTCCGCCGGGGAAGTGAACGCGGGACTAATTAGCAACAACAACCCCCTAACAATACCTCCTTTATTAGTTCCAGTAAATAATTACTGGCGCCAGTACCTCACCGCGAAACGTTTATTGCCGTCTTGACAATGGGGGTATTTATCACCAGAGAAGAGGAAGCGAGAAAGAGAATACCATATTTCAACACTCTATCTCGCTCGTGGCGAATATTAATTTGAGTTATAACTGGATTAGTACAGGCAAATATTTAAAAAATAATTGCAATCGATTGCTCGCCAGAAAAGTTAGCATTTAGAATTTTAGAGGATAAATTATTAGGTTGTTAGTATTTAGTATAAATTTCTCATAACTTATTTAAGCTATATCACGCCAAATTACAAAAGTACAAAATTTTCCGGAAAAATTACATCTTCTAATATATAAAATTCTCGTGTCACGGTGTGCGTAATTGAACTCCTCTGAAACGGCTCGACCGATTTTCGTGAATCTTAGCGAGCATATCGGCTAGGGTTGAGAATCGGACAACATCTACTTTTTATATTGATAAGTGCATTTGTTGAATAAATAATAGTAAATTATTACAACTCGAGACTGACGGCGACCATTGTTTTTGCGACGGGATAACGATGGACGTTGCCATGGCGACATACTTTATTTAGTCACTTCAATAAATTAATAATATGGGCGAAATACTTTATATTATGGCAAAGCAACGTTTGCCGGGACAGCTAGTAAGTATTATAAAATTTTCAATGTTCATGTTCAATGTTAGGCTGCGTACTCCTCCGAAACGGCTTTACTGATTTTGACCAAATTTTATATGTATATTCAGTGGGCCTGAGAATCGGCTACTGGGTACTTATTATATTGATAAGTGCATTTGTTGAATAAATAATAGTAAATTATTACAATTCGAGATTGATGACGACCATTGTTTGCATGCTACGGAATAGCGATGTACGTTACCATGGCGATATACTTATTTAGTCACTTCAATAAAATAATATGGCAAATATATTATGGCAAAGCAACGTTTGCCGGGACAGCTAGTATTGTATAAAATATAAATTCCATACAATTTTCACTTCTACCTTAGTTGTCAAAACTATTAAGTAAGGATAAATATGGGGTAAATATAATAAATTACACTCAAAGATTACGGTTTCCTCTCAATTATTTAACCATCACGTAAGTTACGGTTAGTGGAACCCAAGCAGTAAAGTTAAAACCAGTGGTAAGTTATGGGCACTTATCCAGTCCACATGGCATTACGGGGATTTTTATAGACCACACTCACTTTAAACCACTTACCGAAGGTGCATACTTAAAAGTAAGAGTAAGTTAGTAAGATCCATTCTTTTTAGCGTTGAAAATATGTAATCCATACAATAATATTATTAATGCGAAAGTGTGTCTGCCTGTCTGTCTGTCTGTTACCTCTTCACGCCCAAACCGCTTAACCGATTTGGCTGAAATTTGGTATGAAGATACTATGAGTCCCGGGAAAGGACAAAGGATACTTTTTATCCCGGAAAAATGTATACAGTTTCCGCGCGATAAACGAATGTTGGCGCAACGGAGTTGCGGGCGTCATCTAGTTTTAAATGTTTTAGAACTGGTAATTTATCGCTTATATTATAGTACACACAAAAATAATATTTATTGGTAAGAGGGTTAAATTTTGTCACGCGCGACTGAACCGACCATTCTGGAAAAAAACAACAATAATAATAATATATTCTATGGACGCTTCACATCACATCAGTCTGGCCCCGTGATACCCGTGGTAAGTACCTGAAGGACTTGTGTTACAGGTACCGGACAACGGAAGTATATTTAATACTTTTATACCATACATATATTTAAGATTTTTAATGATACACATATTTAATACACATCCATGACCCAGGAACTTTATAAACTCGGCGGGACTCGAACCCGCGACCTCCGGCTTGAGCTATCAACGCGCTCACCACTGCGCCACGGAGGTCGTCACAATGGTTTACACTCCGGGAGTGCGGGTAGGAGGGAAATCTGAATAACAGAGTAGACTTACAGTATACTTTCACAGCGTGGAAGAAACAAAGGAAGACATTACTTCTTGTCTAGATCTTGGTCCAAACGGAAGTTACTTACGTCAAATCCCAAACATTTTTGACATAGTCCAACTTGCTATCGAAACTGGCTAATGCAATGAGGTTATATACTTACTAAGCACTCTCGACCTTATCCGCTTGAAACTAATTAATATACTTACGGTCAACTCGTAATCTACAACTAGTAACTTCAACCTACCTTGCCAGCTTCCTCTCTCGAATATATGTAAGTTCCCACCGAAGGTTTCCGCAAAACTCAAATAAGTAAGTTACCTTCCCAGATAGGTAAGTACCTACATATAAACATACTATTAGGGTTCCGTACCCAAGGGGTAAAAACGGGACCCTATTACTAAGACTTCGTTATGAGTCCGTCTGTCTGTCTAAAATAAAAAGTTAAGGGGGCTTCAATACAAAAAACACAATTTATGGCCTAATTTTGCTCTATAATTGTACGGAACCTTTGGCCGTCGTGCGCGAGTCCGACTTGCACTTGTTTTTATTATGTTTACCTTATGCACAGAATACATATTAGTACACCTTATGCTTGTACTACACGTTCTGCGCAGCTCCGCCTACGTCTGCAGGAATCGTGCATTTTTCTGCAAAAGAAGGCCTACGTCCTTTCGTTGTATTTCTCTGTATCTTTGCCAAAGAAATCGGTCACAGCAGTTCAGGAAATCAGCGCGTTCCAACAAAAAACTCTTAAGGTTTATAATATAAATACATAGTTGAATAGATACATAATATGTAGCTCAAAAAAAACCATGTTCAAAGTACTCATTCAATCGAATCAAACGAGCCCAAACTTGATGGGGCTATGTGGTTCTATTACGGAGTTCCTATGACCACCTTCAAACTTCATCATCGGATCGGTTTCACGTCATCATTATAATATTCAAGTCAAAATTTAACATTCCAGATACTATTTGAATATAGATAACGGATAGCTAAAACTTAATAAAATCTTGGAATAAAAACCGGTCAAGTGCGAGTTGGACTCGCCCATGAAGGGTTCTGCAGCACCAAAAAGGTTTATTTCTATTCAATTAAAAGGTTTTTGATTTACTTTTATATTTTAGTTGATTTAATGAAAGTTAAATTAAGGTTTACCATTTATGACATATTAGCTGTTGCCCGCGACTTCGTCCGCGTGGACTTCAGTTTATAGCGCGCGGTGTCAACAAAATTGGTGTCAAATTTAAAAGCTTTTTAAAACCCTGGTACCCCTCAAATCAAAATATCCAAAAACAGCAGCTGTGCCGTGTGCACATAACATTTCATTTTTTTAAATTAAACTTTATTTATACCAAATTTAAAGCTTATTTAGCCCCCCATTACACAACTTTAGCTTTACCCATAAACTATTTATCATTGGTAGGTTTAAGGTTACGTCACTACATACATAAAGTACTGAGTAGTAAGTAGTGAGTTATTTAATAACGTGTATAACAATCGAAAGAATCGAAAAACGTAACTTAACATGGTACCATCACTTATAGAAAGACTTATGAGCAAGCGATAGCGCGATGTAGGCGACTCATAGCGCCATCTATTATGAATTTTTGGAACTAACTTATTTTTAACCAATTTACACATTTTCACCCCCTTACAACCCCTTTTTCCAGCTAAAAAGTAGCCTATGTCCTTTCTCAGGCTTTAGACTATCTGTGTACAAAATTTCATTACAATCGGTTCAGTAGTTTTGGCGTGAAAGCGAGACAGACAGACAGACAGACAGAGATACTTTCGCATTTATAATATTAGTATAGATAAAAAAACTACTTGATGGATCTAGTTCAAACCAATTTTTGTTGGTAGTTTTTATAGTAATGTACATCATAAATTTTTTTTAGAATTACCACGCCTAAGCCTGAAACGTAGATTTTTTTTTGCGAAAGCAGGAACGGAAGTAGGGCGGAAGCGGAAGCCAGAGCGTGTGTGTATAGTTTGAGTGTGTGTGAAGAGGGAGCATACTGCATACACCAAGAAAAGATTCTTAACATTTTTAACCCATACCAAGTTCAATAGGGGATCAAAGTTATAAGTATGCCAATTGTCAAATAACCTAACCCTTAGGTTGCTTTTCTACCTACCTCTCGTCGGATTTGGTCGAGTTTTTGAGTTCAGGCCAGGGGTTCCCAATCTTTTTCAGCCTGCGGCGCACTTACAAGTCAATATTATAGTTAGGTTAACTAAGTAGATAATAATAAACAAATATTTAATCATCTGACTGCTTTGTATAATTCATATTATAATTTTATCTTATAATATTTGTGGTTATGGATAATGATGGAGGATCGACTCACTCACTCTTGCCTTTCCACGGCCCACCAGGGCGCCGCGGCGCACAGTTTGGGAACCCCTGGTTTAGGCTGTTTGTGACCTCCTGTAAACACCGGTGCAAAGGGGTTTCTGACTATAATTAATAAAAAAATCTAACTCTACTGGAGTATAAAAGTAATGTATAAAATAGTAAGTTTCACACACCATTTTCATGGTAGAATGGAAAAGCATTACACCGTTGTATATGCATTCTGTGAATAAACGATTATTATTACATTACCTTTAAAACTGATGTTAAAAACCCTGCACTGTACGATAATACAATATGAAGACCGTAAGTAATCTCCGATGAGCAGTTTCCTCATTATTCTCGGTCACGTATAGACGGTAGTGGCGATATTCTGAGTAGACTAGTAACGAACTGCTTAGCTAGTTCAAACTGATCCCTTACTAATACCGACCTCAGTCATCATTTTACTAATATTATTTAACGCCCGCAACTCCGTTGCATCAAAAATTCAAAACTCGTTTATCGCGCGGGGACCGTACATTTTCGCAAGATAAAGAGTATCCTATGGATATTAGATTTTAGTAACTATATTCAGCAGTAACTTTTATTTCTTCATGGCAAAGCAAACTTATCTAAGATCTAGATTCTAGAGCACCCTAATCTTCGAAGTAGGTCTTGGAAAGAGATCTAGGTCTTTGAACGTTTATCCGGTAGATCCGTGATCAAAAGTCGGAGCTCGGAATTCCAACAGAAATATTTAAAGTTGACAAAGCAAAGGGAAATTTTAAACAATGGATGCCGACCCGCCCGGGGACTTCTCAGCCTAACGTTTGTTTTGTTCTCACCAGCGCAGACTATAGACAATGTGTGTTATGAATTATTAATTTTCAAGATATTGCCTAGCTTAAATCGCGGACTTTGAGCGCGGCGACCGTATCAAGAAATTCCTTAACGAAAAATCCGGAGGCCCAATCCCCTACTCTATTCCCTTCCCTACCCTCCCCTATTCACTTCCCTTCCCATCCCTCCTTACTCCCCTATTACCCTATTCCCTCTTAAAAGGCTGGCAACGCACCTGCAGCTCTTCTGATGCTGCGAGTGTCCATGGGCGACGGAAGTTGATTTCCATCAGGTGACTCGTTTGCTCGTTTGCCCCCTTATTCCATTAAAAAAGAAACGAAAAACCTAACACCCCCCACTCCGGTCGGTGCGGCGTGCCAGATTCGGTACGGTGTTTGGGTGCGTACGACTAGTCACTAGACGTATGCGAATTATAACTGCATAAGTTGATAAAAAAAGCTACATATTTTTTAATTTTATCAGCCAAATAGTGATTACTGATTACTGATTAGTGATGAGCAAAGCAAGACCAAGACTAAGACTCGACCATTCTTGGTCTTGGTCTTGGTCTTGCTTGTGCAGTCTTGGTCTTGCTCAAATCTGCCTGGTCTTGGCCTTGGTCTTGGTCTTGCACGCCTAGTCTTGGACTTGGTCTAGCAAAAAGCAAGACTCTTGCAAACATTTTTCAAAACTTTTTGTAAACGTTTTAATTTTCTTGAAAAAACATTTTCAAACCTAAATTATTAGACTAGCTACATGATCTTATCTTAACTTGATATGTGAATGATTCTTGAATTGAAAATACTAATGAAAAGTCGAGAGCCGACTCAGCATAGGCTGATCTGTTAGCGGCAATAATGTCTTTAATAAAAATGAAAATTTTGAAAAATAAGAACTTTTCCTCGAATTTTTTCTAGAGTATTTTTAGGGTTCCGTAGCCAAATGGCAAAAAAAATTTTAGACGTGGGAGAGCCATGCTTCGGCACGAATGGGCCGACTCGACCGGAGAAATACCACGTCCTCACAGAAAACCGGCGTGAAACAGCGCTTGCGCTGTGTTTCGTCGAGTGAGTGAGTTTACCGGAGGCCCAATCCCCTACCCTTTTCCCTTCCCTACCCTTTCCTATTTCCTTCCCTACCCTCCCCTATTACCCCTTAAAAGGCCGGCAACGCACCTGCAGCTCTTGTGATGCTGCGAGTGTCCATGGGCGACGGAAGTTACTTTCCATCAGGTGACCCGTTTGCTCGTTTGCCCCCTTATTGCATAAAAAAAAGGTTCGTCATGTCTGTCTGTCTTTCTGTCCGTCCGTGTGTCACAGCCACTTTTCTCTCAAACTATAAGAGCTACCGTATATACAATTGAATCTTGGTAAGTAGGTGTATTCTGTGAAGCACATTAATATTTTGATACAAAAATAGAAAAATTATGAGAGAGACTCTTCCAAAGTGGTAAACTCTGTGTCCCCTCCCCCCTCTAACTTCTAAAGTAGAGGCATGATAAGTCAAAAAACATATATGATGTACATTACTATAAAAACTACCAGGAAAAAATTGGTTTGAACGAGATAGTTCTCGTATCCTAGCAAGTAGTTTTTTTATATGTCATAAATGGTTATCCTTAATTTAGCTTCCATTAAATCCAATTGAAATATAAAAATAAATAAAAAAAAACCTTTTAATTTCATAAAATAAACCTTTTTGCTGCTACGGAACCCTTAATGATCGAGTCAACTCGCACTTGGCCGGATCTTCGGACACTCTCTCGGTTGAAAGATCTTCCTTTTCGGCCGCCACGTATATTCCCAAATTTTTAGTTTAAATGCATGGTTACATAATCAAAAGGGTAAAAACGGGACCCAATTACTTACACATCGCTGCCTGTTCGTCTGCCTGTTTCCAGGCTATATCACAAGAACTTGAAATTCATGTTAAGTAGATATATTGTTATAAATATTTTATCTTATAATATTACAGTCACTGCGACTAAGTAAAATTTTTTGGCAAGAGTCTTGTATGGAGCAAGATTCTTGCATAGTCGGTCTTGGTCTTGGTCTTGTTCTTGCATACCTAGTCTTGATCTTGGTCTTGCTAGTCTTAGGGTAGTCTTGGTCTTGGTCTTGGTCTTGCAATTTTTGCAAGACCAAGACCAATTTTGCTCATCACTATTACTGATTAAAGTGTCGCTACACCATCGAGGTATAATTATGCATATTATTCTTCAAAAATAATAAGTAGTACAGCTGTTCCCTAGAACATTTTTTTCATTTGATTACTATCAAGCAAATTTTTCGTGAGTATCTTCATTTTGATAAGACGAACAACAATTTCCTCTGTGAAATTTCTCGTAAGCTAGTAAGAAAGCAGGTAGCTAACATTAAATATTTCGATTTGATGATTCTAAAATATGGCTTCTTCTATTTGTAGGACAATGTTACTCTTAAATTATATAACTAATAACCTATCAATATACTAAAAATCTGCTGGTTAGGGTTCCGCGAAAGAAAATAAATTCTACTCTACTTCGTCAGGTCCCGTTTATTAAAACATTACAACACAAACACTAGCTGAGCCCCGCGGAGTTACCCGCAGTTTATTAGGGAAAATAAATTGTGATATTTTCCCACATGAAAAAGTAGCCTATGTGTTTAATATGTTAATCCATGAGAGTTTACCTCCATACCTAACTAAACTAACTCCATACCTATTAAAATCGCTCCAACCGAACAGACGTGAAGAAGTAACAAACATACGAACTCACAAACATTCGGCTTTATAATATTAGTGTGATAGTGTGATTAACAGTGTAAGTGGGCAATGTGCGCGGGGTCCAGACGAGGGTGATATAATTAAAATGTACACGGACTGTAAACCGTTTAGGAGTAAGGCCGACGCTGTCAATGCTGATTCTTAATTATTGGCCCAGAAACTTTTATTGCACCCTTACTATGCCGAAATTGTAGCGTTTGCCTGCGTTAACTGTGATATACATTTATTCTGTTTCGAGTATAACACTATTCGACTTTTGCTATAGAAGGAACAATCCTATCTTAAATAAAAATTGTTGTATGAAACAAGTGTTAGGCACTTGTAAACTCTATACATTTCGGAATTCAAAGTAAGTATATTATAAATACGTAAATACGTCATTTGACTTTATTATTATGTAGTTCAAATAACGATACAACAACATTTAAAGTTTGGTAACTTATGACGTGGCTTGTATCCTACGGTCCAACATGGTCCAACATGGTCCAACCTATTAGTATTTACCTGTGGTTATAGAGGTAAAAGTCTCACACTTTATATTTTTTCATGTAAAGCGTTAGCCAAGACGCGATGGAATTTAAAAGTCACAAAAGTAGTCAGTGGTGTAGATTTCCTTAATGGATTAAAACATGAAATAACCAAATACAACAGCCAAAAATATAGATCGTCTCAGTAGTCTTCACATAATCCTTCTCCCCTTAACTAGAAGTGCTGTTTGATTAAAATATCTGAAAATCAAAATTGTTACTCCGGAGGTCGAGATTATATCGGTCAAGTCGAAGCCACGTGTAGCTTTCATTGTTGTCTTTGTGATTGTTTAGGATTATCCAAATACTTTGATTAATTTTTCTCTTCTAGTTTGTCACTTTAATACTTTGTCCTTCGTTTGTGTTCAAACATTCGTAGGAAATCATTTTGAACATTTTAATTTGCTTACAGGAGTTTTAATAGCAATCATATTATAATGTATGCTTTAAGCAAACTTGCTTTTTAGGAATCCATACTTTCGTACTAATATAATAAATGCGAAATTGTGTCGGTCTGTGATGCGACAAAATGTTGTGACGATTTTGTTTCTAACCGAAAAATTTTTGTCTTGAAAAAAATATGGTACCCGCTCGATAAATAGATCACATCGAAGTCGCGGGCAGCATCTTTTTTTAGCAGCACTAAATATATGCCTACAGCAAAAATGTTTCTGTCATTGAAAAATTGCAAAAAAAAATCCGAATAACCAGTAGGGGTAATTTTCTTGCAACTACTTAAATTTAAAGTACGACATTGTATTACTCGATAACATCAAATATTGAAATAGATCAATCAGAATCCTCCTGCGGTAAGAATGGGGTGAAAATTCTGCACAAAACCCTGAAGACAATGGTGTTCTGCTGCCAAGTACAGGGCTCGACGAATTTCAACTTTACTTCTCAGTATCAAGGTTTCATTTAGAGTAAAATGTAGAGCATCTTGAAAGTAACAAAAGTCTTCAGTCCTCATTGAGCAAGGATTTAATCAAAGAGCGAAATTCCGAGATCACGCAAACTGAACTCATTATTATTTCGTAAATTTCCGTCTCCCGAATCGCAATAATATTTTAATGCTTAAGTATTTCGTAATTCCTCGAAAACTATTTTGAGACAGTTGTAAAATATAAATCACATACTTTGGAGCCGATTCCGAGATCCCAATTATATATTTATTTATATATATACAAGAATTGCTCGTTTAAAGATATAAGATTATGCATAGTTCACAAAATATAATTAAACTTAAATAAATATTATATGAAACTTGTATTTCACTGGAACCCTATACGTCCTATAAATAATATGTTATTGTGCCTCGGTAGCGGTAATGCCAAGTCTCGGTATTTTATCCTCTTTCATATTATATTTTAAGTCATTAATCAAATTACCTATTTTATTACAGTTTTGAGATTAGATTTCTAAATAGGCAACAACGTCTTAATAGGATTTTGCTATAAATAAACAGCTGTTGTGGGTAGTTATTTTTAGACTAGATGACGACCGCAACTCCGTTGCGCCAAAATTCGTTGAACGGGAACCTTACTTTTTTCCGGGATAAAAAGTATCTTATGTCCTTTCCCGGGACTCAAAGTATCTCCATATCAAATTTCATCAAAATCGGTTCTGCGGTTTGGGCGTGAAGAGGTAACAGACAGACCGACAGACCCACTTTCGCATTTATGTTATTGTATGACTCGTTTTACAAACTCCAGTTTACTGAGGAGGTGTTGAGGTTTTCGGTAATGTCTTGAAGTTGGCCGCGGTGAACAAATGGCGGCCATTACTTACCACGCCGCAGACAAATGGTCGTCTTGCCTACTCGATATTACACTCAGTTTATTATATTTACTTTGAGCTTTTTCGTTTATTTCTTGGCTTTAAAGAAACGTTTATGTTTTGTGAACATGTTTTTTAGATTATTTCTGGTTGCTATTTTATTCCTGTAGGCATTTTTATCATGTTAATTACTTGCTAGAGAAATTATTATAAGCTTGACTAAGTATTGGTATTAGGCAAGTAAAGAAAAGATTGTAAAAGAGACTTGATCCAATTACGCAAAATTATAATAAGGGCATCAATTTTTTATTATTTAATTTAAAATTAAGGCATTCGAATTTCGAGGTGTATTGACAAATTATAAAATAACTTTATAACTTCATTCACACCAGGTACTTCCATTTTAAAGTCATTTTGTTCTTTAGGAACTTTTAACATAACAAAAGATTGGAGTTCATTTGTTACTTCAACACCTCCGAGCCGTGCCGTTCATTAAAACACGGAACTCAATAGCATCGCACGCCTTTTAGCTAACGACCTTTAATGTTCCTCATAACTGCAAACGCGATAAAAGTGTAGTTTTCAAAGTTACAACAAAAAAGTGTTTTTGTTTTCCCGCTGGCGAACTTGCGTCAACGAAACTTCGGAGTAAATCCGCTGGCGCAGATGCAATTTTCCAAGTTATCTCGACTCTTGCGAGTCCGCGTATGCTTTATTAATGGTCTCGATCATTGCAAACCAGTTTGCGTGTACACATGACATTAGCAGGAGTAGACCGATGTAGATTTATCTTTTTCTGTTATACGATAATTTTCGCTCACTATCTCCCTCTGCCGCTATCTTGAATCTTGACCTTTAAGTTCATATTTTTAATATTTCGCGTAAACGCTGCGAAGCGGTCGTGTTAGTGTGTCCGTTCGTCCGTTTGTTAGTATTGTTTATATAAATAAATGTGGAGTATCGTAAAATGGTGAGTTCCTATATTCGCACGCGTGGTTCTCGACGTCCTTGATGATTTCGTGTTCGAGGAAATTTCCGCGTTTTAAAGTTAATTTAACTATCGCAGTGTTTCCTCAAAATTTGCGCTTTACCGAGTAAAAGGTGATATAATGGTATATTCATCGTATAAAGTGGGGGCAATTAGGAGAACAGGTTGCACTGTGGAGTCTATGTGGTATTTGTGTCACTAAAAAGACAAGTTGTGGCTTCGGTACCGGTTTCTTGGCGAACTTGTATCTAAGCCTCTATTTTATTACTCATGTCCACATTATATGATAACACGAAATGCCTATTGTCTATGTATTACGTACATAACGTTATCTACGTCTACTATTACCGGCGTCGTCCCTTGGACCCTTGGGAATGGTATCATTGCATCAATCAGAATTCAGACCTATCCTGTCTACGAACAAGTTTTTCTGATTAGGTATAATATCATACAGATATTATCAAGGTAGATATTGTATGGGCTGTATTGTCAACGTAATTTGCATTAAGTATATTGAATTTAATTCAAAGAAAATGTTATCACAATATTATATCAAGTTATTCAAGCAAACATATTTTGCCTCAAGGAAGTCTTATTAAATTCTAGATGATTCCATTATTTTTAGTTTTTGAAGATAATAATATATTGTATAGGTACGTTCGTAACACACTTTATCTATTACATCTAACAGATGGGAGAATTCATCATATCATCATAACAATAGTTCCGGTCAAATCGAGCGGTCACACAAACAAGATTATAGCTAAGTAATTGTTTATTAAGTGTTTCTAGGGGGAAACACGCTTATTTAAACAAAATCCCAAGAAATTCAATCTTGGATCTACTTTTCCGTGTTTGTGTTTTGGTAATACCAATAAGTGCTTGAAATATTTAAAATTACAAGTATTTATTTATTAAAATTACAATAATTATATATTCTGTGGGTTTTACTGATGGATAACACAATATTATGCTAAGCATGATGCATCATATAGGTAATATTACCTACTATTAGTTTAATTAATTATAAGTAGTAGGCATGTTTTATATGATTCACTTTATACTTTGAATAAATACCACTGCTCTAGTTATCTTTACTGGTTAACAATTATAACGTAATGCTATTGATTCTTCCCCTCAGTAACGAATGACATACCTATATTATTAACTCGTGGTTAAGCCTTACAATTAAAAATAAATACAAAATATTCTGTTCCTCACAAAATCTACAGCAGTAAAAACTTATTTTTAATCGTATAGAAATAAGAATAACAAGATTAGAAAAACCTTTTCATGATCATTTTAAGATTTAAATCCACGTTGACCACATAAGGAAAAAACTTATAATTTATAATATTCCAAACAAACAGTTTTAAGTAAGTACTCATAACAGTAATTATTATCAAAAGTAATTGAAGTTTAAAATCAAAACGACACGTAAAATAGGTAAGTAATATCTTAATTACCTTGCAATAAAACCATAATTAGGTATGCTAACAATAGTCAATACTCGAATGTTTAGTTTTGATATGGCTAAAAATACGATGAATCTGTAAATGCCAAGCCAAAATTAAGAGCTTAGATAATAATAATAACACAACAAAATAGTTAATTCTTAGGGATATTCTACGCAATGGTTAGACGATTTTCAAGGAACAAAAAAAAGAGAAATGGATCCCAATCTTTGATCTAACATATTAAGTAGATCAGTGGATTCTTTATATGTACCACTATAATTAATATATTTTGTTACTTTGACAAAATAATTATGTAATTTAATTAATGGATAGTACAATCTGTACAAATTATTAACTATATTATTATTATAACACTTATACTTACTAATAAAACTAGAAGTCACCCGCAACTCAGTTGCAAAATTCGTTTATCGCGTGGGAATCGTACATTTTGCCGGGATAAAAAGTATTCTATAATATCCTTTCCCGGGACTCAAAATATCTCCTTACCAACAACAATATCAGTTCAGCGGTTTGGACATAAAGAGGTAACAGACATACAGACTCACTTTGGCATTTCTAATAATGTATGAACGTATTACAACGCAATAATAACATTTTCTATCTTATGTTATCAGTAAATCTAATCTGACAATCACAGTTGGCTATGTAACTTACTATAGTGCTAAATTCTTGTAATTATCTAAATACGTAGTATTTTTCTCGGTACTAATAATACAGTGGACAGTGGACTGTATACTTCCAACAAGTTTCTTGTGACGTTACAAAAGTAAATTAATTCTGATCTAGTATTAATTGTTGCGACTTGTGATATTTTTGAGATCAATTATATACGAGGTGTAACAAAACTAAGTGATAATACTTTAGGGTTTTATAAGTCCTACAGAAATCACTGTATCAGCGCTGGAAGAGTAACTTTTTTCACTTTTGTATGGGAAAATTCATGACACTCGGGCGCTGGCCCACACAAAAAAATTTCTCTTTCAGCTTTGCCACTTTCACAGTGAACTCTATATGTATAAAGGACACATACAAACCCTTTTTTTTCGCAGGGGAAACCCATCATGGGTCCCCCGGGTTGGGGATGTGCCTCAGCTGAAGCACCCCGGGGGTATGTGGGACTCTTACCCACTAAAACCACCTGCGGTTTGCCTTCAGCCGTATACGGAGGGATGTCCTGGATCAGTCTAACACAGGACCCTCTCCACGACTGGCACACATACAAACCCTAAAGTATTGTCACTTAGTTTTGTTACACCTTGTATACATTTTTTATCATAAAGTAATAATTTATTATGTCAATGACCTCTGAGTGCATTTTGTGCTTCTATAGGTTTTTTAGAAGCCTATAGAAGCAATAATAGGATAATAATAGAATATTACTGAAATGTTTTGACGCTGGAGAGTATAAGCACCAGACAAAAAGTTTTGCTCAACATTTACAGTGCAACATCTCAGATTTTGGTCGGGTTATTTACTTTATGTGCTAGTAGCCTCTGCTCCGACCTTTGTGTAATATTAGGATTATTAATTATTACGCTTTGATCAGGTTTTTATAAATGTAACACGTTGAATCTGGAATTTTCCAAATTTCTTTTTATAGCTATTGGACAAGAATTATTATTGCATTAATTATTTATTTTCCTGTTTATCTTGTTAGTTGTTACGTATTTAAATGCGAGTGGTGCTTTTTGATCTAAATAATATTATAATGTAAAGGATTAATTTATTTATCTACTAGCTGACCCCGCGAACTTCGTCCCCCTATTCCAAGAAAATCGTTCCATGAATCCATGCGTAGACCGGGCATGCAAAGCAGTCAGTCCTTCGCCAGCACTCACCGGTCGTGTCGGTCAGCCGTCCCACCTGATGGGAGAGAGTGTTGGAACGAAATAAACAGTCAATTTTAAAATCAGTTCAGTAGTTTTCGAGCCTTTTCAATACTTAAACAAAGATACAAACAAACCTTTCCTCTTTATAATTAGTATAGGTAGATATAAGTAGCTGACCCAGCGCGGCTTCACCGTCGTTGAGTATAGATGTTTAGTTTTCTAAGCACATATTTTAGGGATAGATAGCAGGACGCTACTACCATGTTCACTATTTTAGTATTTACTAGCTATATAACCGAGCTTCGCTCGATATTCAAAAGATTTAAAAAAAACACACATAAAATTTTATGTAAATGATTCCTAGCTAGATCGATTTATCGCCCCCGAAACCCCCTATATACTAAATTTCATGAAAATCGTTGGAGCCGATTCCGAGTTTCCAATTATATATACATACAAGAATTGCTCGTTTATTATAATCTTTAGATATAAGATAGTGATAAGACGATAGTAATAAACCTTATTTATTAGAAACGCATTACATTATTCTAGTGTTTCGGCTATCCGTAGCAATAATCGCTTACCATCTAGCGATGCGCTGTAGATTTAACAATATAAGTAATTCCATTAGACACAATTTTTGTGATTTTTACGATCTAATTAATGAACGAAGAAGTTAGAAGGCCTAATTTACTTGGATGAATCCTGTCAATCCTGTTTTCACAACGCACGGTTGGTCTGTAACGACAACCGCTCAGGCTTCGTCCACATTTCTTCGTATCATTTGCGAGAACAGATCTTCGATCAGATATCTCCATGGCGTATCATCGAAGCGTATCAAAATGATACGCGTATCATGATACGCCCCGATCACTATCAACCGCGTATCTGATTCGTGTCGTATCAAAGACGCGCATGATCGGCAGAATTATCTAATAGGCGGACGTCCACACTATGATACGCATACTTGATACGGCGCGATGATCGCGACGGAGATCTGATCGCGCAAATGATACAAATGTGAACGAGCCTTTACTAAGGTCAGGTTACCCTATAATTATATCAATAAAATCTTTCTGATTATTCATACAAACTTTTTTGTGGTTTTCAACCCATTCCCTACGTCATAATAGAACGCACCTTTGCGCATATTTATTGAGAAATCGTTGACATTCGCACCGGGGTATTCCCCGCGATTCCTATTCAGGTTGACTCTAGAGATCCGGCTGCAGCTGTAATACTTTAAGATACTGTTCGCCAGCATCACTGGAATTCACCACTGGGACATCTTTATAAAAATAAATTTTCAATCTTGTTAGAGTTGTTAGTCTCGCTCAAACTCGAGAACGGCTAAACTTCTAAACCTTTTATTCTTGAAATGTTTGAGGATGTCCAGAAAAAGTATACTTCTATAAGTCTATAAGTGATAAAAATTTAGAGTTTACGGTATGTAATGAGTCCCTTGTGTCTTCACTGTATAAGTGGCAGCGCTGAAAGAGCAAAAAATTTTTTTCACTTTTGTATGGGTAAAATCGTGAAGCTGGGGCGCTTGCCCATAAAAAATACCAAAAAATTGGTCTTTCAGCCCTGCTACTTTCACAGCGAGCTCTCTACAAGAAATACATACACACCCTAAAGCATTATCATAATGTTTTGTTACACACTGTATAATATAACTAGCTGTCCCGGTGAACTTCGTGTCACTTTAAAACCTTCCCTTGAATTCTACGAATATTTTAAGACTAAAATCAGCCCAATAAGTTCTGCCGTTTTCGAGTTTCAGCGCGACTAACACATTTGAAAATCCATTTTTATATATAAGATAAGATATTATAGTCGTAGGGAGCTCTAGAACATTTTTTTTAGCTAATTTTTTGTGATTAACTTCATTTTGATAAGACAAACAACTTTTTATCTGCGAAAATTCTTGAAAGTGGTAGCTAGCAGAGATAGAAAGGATTTCATACTTTGATTTGATGGTCCTAAAATATAGATTGTTCTTTTTGCAGGACAATGTTACTCATAAATTATATAGCTATTAACCTACCAATATAAAAAAATCAGCTGGTTAGGGTTCCGTTTTAGGGTACCGTAGTCAACCAAATTTTGTTGATTACAGAACCTTACAGATCACTAATAGGTATTAGAAAGAAAAAAAGCATGATATGAAGTTCACCGGGTCATCTAGTAAACATATTGGTATCTATATTTATTCTCACACGGTTACCTTCTTTTGGGGGGAAAACGTACCATATGTCAAACCTAGGTCGAAGCTCGACCATCGGCAGTTCGTTAAACCGGGAATAGATATAAACTCTT
This sequence comes from Lysandra bellargus, assembly GCA_905333045.1. Taxonomy (NCBI): domain Eukaryota; kingdom Metazoa; phylum Arthropoda; class Insecta; order Lepidoptera; family Lycaenidae; genus Lysandra; species Lysandra bellargus. Next base: position 8,383,628 of record HG995337.1, read on the forward strand.
TAAAACCGCAAACAAAATTGATGTCTATAACATCAATTAAATATTAGTTACGGTAGTTTTTGCGTGTTTATGTGGTTATTATATTTTTGTTATTCACGTCTACTATTTATATAATTTAGTTATGCTGCGGCCGCACATGCGTAGTGCTTCGTGCTTGAGACGATACCATTGGATGATCTGGGTGTATCGTCCAATGGTATCGTCTCATAGCACGAAGCTTCGTGACGCGTGTGCGGCCGCGGCATTAACGTAAGCGGACTCCGCTTAACTTCAAAAAGCTCCCAATCCTTAGAGACTGTTAACTAGCGGGACTACTGCTTAAATCGTAAATTTATTACGTTGTACCTATAATTAAAGTCCCATGCAGCCTGATCACCTAATTGTCTGATAAGTAAGATGATCCATGCGGATGGGCATGTAAAAAGTCGGTCCTGCGCCTGATCTCTCGCCAGTCGTGTCGGTAGTCCATCCCACTGGGTTATGAGACTAAAGGAATAAAGAGTGCTATTGTGTACTGCGCACACACTCGGGCACTATAAAATTACTCCTGCGTAGCTGGCCTGGTTTCAATGAAACCGGCCACCGTCACCGAAACCGGCGTGGTAGCTATTATAATTAAAGTCCTACTCTTTATTTCTTCCCCAACTCTGCAATCTACTAGCTATTTATAAAATTCTCCTCCACAGATCGCTCTATCGCTACTCTTCCTCTCAGCTCTACTTGCCCCAACGCTAGAGCAGTCAACGTCGCCATGCCCCAACGTGTTCACATACGAGCAAACGGGCACGGAGCCCGGCCGCTGGTACGGCACCGTCAACCTCTCTACTGACAGTACTCTCCACAGTCTATGGCTCAATGTCGTGCTGGACAGCAAGGCGGATATATTGGGGGTAAGTTTGTTGCATAAAATTAACATTTAGGGGTAAGTGTGTTAAATAAGATCTAAGAGAAGACATCTTTTCCATAATTTGAAGATACTTTGTATCGTTATTATCTCGCCAGGTTCGTTGCGACATGATCGCGCTGACTACTTTTTATGTATAATCACGGGCGAACGAACAATTATTATAGACGTAAGTGGAAGAACCAATTATCCAACATTTTATAACATAAGGACAATTACCAATTTTTCCCCTTAAAATCTAACAAATCTTGTAACTTACGGTCTACTTCGTCATTTAGCTAATATATTATAGATCTGGCTATACATAAAATACACAGTTTTTTTATTTCAATTTTTCTAACCCCGCGGGCAAAAAAAACAATTTTTTAACTATTAATTACCTGCTTCTTCCACTAACGTCTTCATTATTATGCCCACACGTTCGTCAACGTGCAGAGGTCGAATAGCATAATGGCCTTTGGTCACGTGTGTGCTGGCCGAAATGTGAAAGTTAACCAGATTTACCACAGGGTGTATACAGGGGTTGGTACATTAGTGCAAAACGAACATTTAGGGGTAAGAGAATAAGAACAAGGCGGGCTTATGGAGTAAGTTGATTGACTAGTTGGTAAAATGAACTATAGATGACACAAAATGCCTTTCGTCTAAATGTCAGACACTCAGCAGGTAAATATCATCCAGTTTTACCAGCCTTCATTCGGTCTTGTTTCATAACCTACAGGTTTCTTCGAGCGATTAAATAATCTATCTATATCCATGGACGTATAAAAATATCATTATATAAAATTCTGTCCTGAATGACATGAAAATGGAATCACGCCACAGCCTAAACCAGTGTTTGTAAATACTTGAAATTTGGACGGAGTGTTCTTCGTATAAGTAGGCGTGCGATAAGAAGGGATTTTTAGAAATTCCTCTCCTAAGGGTTTGAAAAGGGGAGATGAAGTTAGTATGGGACAACTCGATTCCTTGGTCCAATCTGCTCGAAAATTCGCATCATTATTATTTGATGTATTTTATGGAAGATGTAATTCATAATTTGTTGAAATTTATCCTTAAAAGTTACATCTCAATGTTAAAAGTCGTTAAAAAGCATGAACGGTTTACAGCGCTTTACAGCGTTTAGCAGCGACTTGCAGCGACGCAGGGAGTTAAAGACGCCAATCACTGCTTTTTGCCACAATAAATATAATCTGTGTACTCTATTTTTGCCATGCAAGTGATGGCTGATTTACACGTATTAAGTAGATAAGTAGTCAACTAAATTTTAACTTATGACTTTATAATTAATTTACTAAATTTGAACATGCTACTTGCTACTAAATTTGAGTTTACATGCAATTGTTAACTTAAATTTAAGTAAAAATTTAGTTAACTACTTATCCACTTGATACGTGTAAGCCAGCCATTAGAGGTCATTTGAGTAAATACTCTTTTGCTTATGAAATAATGGCATTATTCACGATAAAGCGATCTCATTCTATTTGTAAATTATCTAGATTTACAATCGAAATTGCAACGTATGAAGCCTATTATAATATTATAGTAACAATTAATTGTTAAATCTAAATAATAACTATATATTTGTAACAATTTATTGTTATTATGATATTATTGTTTTCTTATACTTTTGTAGAATTTAGAAAGATTGTCTTGAATCGAGGGCTTTACATTATGTTTTGTCATCATAAATGTAAAAAAATATTAGCGTTCGAAATTCAAAATTAATTATTCCTACGTACGAATTGATGTTTTTTTTTTTCATTGAGATTTAATTTTATGGACAAAATATTGTGTAAAGTGCCAAAAATTTAAAAATATTTTTTATAAGAAATGGAGTTACACTTTTACTAATCTATTTAATTTATAATAATGAATACATATTATCATATTATCAATAACAGGCTTTGTCTTGAATGATATAATAATCATAATATGTACTTAATAATTTTCAGTAAGTAATATGTAATTAGTTTACAGTGTTGCCAGAATTAGTTTACCCTGTGTTTTAGGCATAAAGTTAATATACCTATCGGTATATTACCTTTATGGTTTTAGGCAAAATCTAGGGTTAAAGCAATTATTAGATATGAAAATGGAATTACTATAAAACCTAAACCACTGATCGTAGAGACTGAAAATTTTGGGGAAGTGTTCTCCGTATGACGCAGACGCAGACGTGTGCGGTGCGATGTAAGAAGGGATGTTCATGTTTCGAAAAAATGTTATTATGTCTTATAATAATACTTGCTGTCCCGGCAAACGTTCTTTTGCCATATTAAGTATTATATTGAGGTGATTAACAAGTATGGCACCATGGCAACGTTCGTCGCTAGCCCGTCACACAATGGTCGTCGACACTCTCGAGTTGTAGTAATTTACTATTATTTATTCAACAAATGCACCCATCAATATAAAAAGTAGCCAGTAGCCCAGAGACCAGACATACTATTTTCTTAGTCTATGCAGTAGCCGATTCTCAGACCTACTGAATATGCATAATACTTATAATATAAAAATCAGTGAGGCCGTTTCGGAGGAGTACGGTTTATAACTAACATACAGTGTGTGACAAAACTAAGTGATAATACTTTAGGGTGTGTACGTGTTCCTTGAAGAGGGTTCACTGTGAAAGTAGCAGCGCTAAAAGACGTTATTTTTTTCACTTTTGTATGGGCAAGGGCCCGAGCATCACCAGTTTCCTCATACATAAGTGAAAAAAAAATTTTGATCTTTCTTCTTGCTACTTTTACAGCGAACTCTCTACAGTCTATGAGGAACACGTACACATCCTAAAGTATTATCACTTAGTTTTGTTACACCCTGTATGAGATTGTTATTTTATGAGTAAATTATGTCTTGACTCTTGCTTGACTGACCTGACTAGCTGAAAAAAAAGTAAGTAGCATTCTAAATTCGAAATTCAAATTTTATGCACAGTCAAACTCATTTTGAAATCTTCATATTTTATTTTTGTTATCTGCGATAACTTTCATGTGCTTTCATATTTTAGTTTATGTTATTTAATTATTCTGAGTGTAGATATTATTTTGATTTCTTTATCAATTTCAAAAATATATTTTTTGTGTAATTATTAGGTATTAGTTAAACTGTGTAGGTTTTGAGTTTTTGTGTTCAATTTGTGAATTTAAGTACTTATCTGGTTCTGATATAGATTTTTAGTTTTTGAAAGGTTAACAGAGTATTAAACGTGTATAATATTACTTATAAGGTAAGAAAGTTGTTTTTTTTTTTTGGCTAAGGTTCACAAGCCTTAACCAGCAAGTTGCCGAAATGACTGCCGGCGCCGTATCAAGCGTATCATTTTTATTTTTTTCAGAAAAGAATGAAAAGAAAAGACTTAACAGAAGGCCTACTTAGAAAGGCCTACTCAAGAAAGGGGGGTTCGGGGGCTACCCCCCGCCAAAACAAAAACAAACACAATCAGGAAATTCTAAAAGTAGGTTGGGTTAGGTTAGATCTTAGACCACAACACAGAGGGAGCCGAACGAGCGCAGCGAGCGTGCTGCAGCAGCAGCCAGCGACCGTTATAAAAGAAAGGGGGGGGGGCTGGGGGGGCGCAGCCCCCGGCCAAAACAAAAACAAACACAATCCAGAAAGTCCAAAAGTTGGTTGGGTTAGAACTGTAACTGTGCTGCGGCAGCAGCCGGCGACCGTCACAAAACACGCTATGCAAAGAGAATAAAATATGATGTAGCCTCAGAATCCCGAAAATTTCAAAGGTGAGAAGCTCCAATACTGGGGGGTTTCTCAGTGTGGATTTGGTAAGGGGGGTGTTTCCCCTCCTCTCCCCTCCCCCCTCACCCCCGCTCCCCATCAATTTTGGGGTAGGTTTCCGAACCTTTACCGTCTTTTTTTTTTTAGTTATTATTTGTTTTAGTGTTATCTATCTATAGGTATCTATCTATCTATATCTATACATATAACATATTATAATAAAATTGTAGATGTAAAATTTTTGTACATCTATAATCGCTTTTTTTTCCCTCATGCCCCTTTGTTCCCTTTAATCTTTAAAACTACGCAACGGATTTTGATGATTATTTCAGTGTTAGATAGCCCATTTATTGAGGAAGGCTATAGGTTATATTTTATCACGGTAAGACTAATAGGAGAATGTGGAAAAAACGGGGGAAATTATCTGAAAAGGCTTAACTCGCGAACTACTGGAGCAATTTTTATGTTATTTGGCACAGAATATGAGAAGTAGAGCACGTGAAGGATCATAGGCTGTCGATTTTAATCAGTTATTCAGTGGCTATATATTTTATACCCGTGCGACGCCGGGGCGGGTCGCTAGTAAGATGATATTATTCGTTCTAACGATCGACTAGGTTATTTCATTAATATAATATGAATCTGTTATTCTTTGACATATTTCAACCACCACGAACACAAGGGGAACCCCTTTGCTCGTGGTTCGTGTGCATGTCCGTGTCATCATATCAAACGTATGATCCTAATTTGATCCATTTTCTTAATAAACCTGGTCTAACAGAAAGTGTGATCAGCTTTATTCATCATCAGCCTTCTAAGGTGCATGTTCTCTTAAGACACGACAGTATTTGTCCTAAGAATATATCATTCTACTGCTTCTCTGCGGTGGGTTTAATTGTTTTTCTTTCTTTCAGAATTGGGTTGGAGACGTTAGCACCAATGACAACATCGACTTCAAGATCGAGAACACCAAGATGAAGATCCAACCGGGCCCGGCGGTGGCCGTCCGGTTTTTCGTCCAGTACAACCCCCTGAACAAGGTTCCCCGCCTTCAAGCCATCAGGCTCAACGGTAGAGAGATCTGCAACGCCAACACACCCCAACCGGCCATCTCCAGGCCCGAAGAAGTTACAGTCAGGCCGGGAAAACGCCCAGAGACCACCCAGGAGACGAGGCCCGAAGTCAGGCCAGAAACCACCAGGCCCGTGGCGAGGCCAAATGAACGGCCAACAGAAACGTGGCCCGTTGATAGTAGACCAAATAGTCAGGGAAGCCAAAAGCCCTCGACCGCTTCTAGACCTTCCGAGCAGGGGCCGGTGTACCGCCCGAGTAACCAACCGCAGCAGGGAAATGTTAGCCCGTTCAGCATGTAAGTGTTAAAAATCTTAAAGTTACATTTTGTAAATATGTAGATATTATAGTGTAGCTGAAGTTCTAGGTCATTTAAAAGATTTTGCACTCGCATCCACTTATAAACTTTTACCACAAAACTTTTTCCTGAGATGATGCCTGCATGAGAGTTTTCTGACGCTGGAACCCAGCTGTGAATGATTAACGTAGTGATTACTGATCAATGAACATTTATCTTGACAATAATATTGTAACACTCAAAAGCCATAGTATCATAATCAGCGTTGCCAGACGTCCCGATTTTGGCGGGACGTCCCGATTTTTTCATCAAAATCAAATGTCCCGCACGGGACAGGCTCAGTCCCGCTTTTGTCGTGCAGCGTGCTGAGAAAGAAAGGTGCGTAATGAAGATAAGAGTGTGAGAGGTAGAGGGGTGGATTTTCTTTGGCTACTTATTTGCTATCTATTGTCACGTAAACGTTATTTTATAAAAAGATAACTAAAAAATCAAAAAACTTTCAATTTTATACCTTTTTTACTTTGTCCCGCTTTTGAGTGAAGAATCCCGCTTATTCACTCGAAAAGTTCCAACGTCCCGACTTGGCACAAAAAAATCTGGCAACGCTGATTATAATGCTCTTCTCACTTTTCTGCAACGCAGCTTCTTTTTAATACTTCGCTACAAGTTTTCTACTCTCTTATTCCTTGCTGTCTTTTGTACGATCACCCTCCTTCCACTCTGCTCTCATTTGTACAGTTTAAAGTAATGTTAATCGTTTCACCATGGCCATAATGTCATAATTTGCAATACACTAAATACCAGTAGTCAGTACTTACTTTATCTTCTAGAACCTTCCAATCTAATTGTAGTATAAGCCCTAACGTGAGTAGTAACCGTCGGTCGTTAACAGCGGTGGTGGCCAGCCCGGCGCTCAGTCGGTGACGGACAGGAACAAGTACCAGCTCACCACCGTCAAAACACCCATCCGGGATGATGATGATGACAGCGACGCGTAAGTACCACACAGGCTCACGCTGCAACGTCGCGAAGCGTTGCGATGCATTTTTTTAAATGAGCTAACTTCTTCTCGAGTCTAAACCGAAAGCAGCAAGTCTACCAGTTCAAAGTGTATATTCTTGTGTAGTAAATAACGTTTTGAACGGCTCATTTAAGGTGACGCCGCGTTAAAGTAAAAAATCGTTTTGGATATATTTTAGCGCTTGTTATCTATGAGAGGCCGGCAAAACAAGTAATGGAACAGCAAGAAATGCAAAGGGCATAAGCGACAAAAATTTTGTCGCGTAATTTAAAAACCATAAATATATTTCATATAAGCTATGGGCAAATTATAGTGTATGCTTGAACTAATCTATGTACAAATTTTGGAAGCTTAAATTACTCTCCTCTGTTAGCAAAATTAGAATCCCTGTTTTTATAGAGGTCTTTTTGATTAATTATTATTCTGTGTTATAAAAGTTGTACAATCGTGTTATGCTATGGGTAATTCAAAGACAAAGACATGATGAATACTGACAATGAACTTTAATTTCTTAGATTTAGTCACTGTTGAGAAAAATTGATATCTATCGCTGCAGCCCAATTATCAAGGCGTCACCTTAAAGTGCTATATTGTAGCGTGTATGTAGCGTTGCAATGTGAACCAACTCTAAATCTAACTCAGATAGATTAATGCATGTGTGCATGTGGAAGTTACTTCTTACATATGAATGCATGGAAATAAAATTCTTATCTCTTACAAAGTAATATTTCTTATTCATTAGGTGCCTACCACCTAGGTATAATATAGCCCAAATTCGTGACTATTAGACCCGGACAAAAACGGTGAGGTTTTACTATAGCATTGTAGCTTCCGAACAGATGAATAAAATATGTCAATCTAGTTTCTTTAATTTAAAATCTTACGCAATCTAGGCTATTCATCAATCATCATTATCAGCTTCCTTATTGCTTGTCCATTGGAATGCTAATTTAGTTTGTTCATCAGGGCTGATCCCGACGACTACTTCACCGGGGGCCACCTGCTGGTCGCCAGCAAACCCACCAACAACCAGGGGAACCGCAACCCTGACTACAGCCACTCCGCTGGGGTAAGCCGCATCAATATTGACTTGGTCGCCTTGATATGCCCGGTTTCCGAGAGACAAAATTTATTTTTTCACGAGCGTTTCTGATTGGCTAACGTCAAAATATTATAATGCTTTTGAATAGATAAACAAATAATCCGGGTATTATTAGCTGTAGATTGTAAGTTCTATAGTGACAAGTGTATATTGTATAACCTTAAATGTCTGATTCTATTTGCCCATCTCTTATGTTCTTTTTGTACTTTCTCGATTTCCATCCCCAAGTAAAGGACTGTAAAATCCGGAATCTCAAACGCCGAATAAATTCAGAGCATTGAGAAAAGAAATCAGTGTAAAGTGAAATGACAATACCAAATCTGATAAATCGACTAATATTAGGTCTATCGTTTAAGCCGGGAATTCTATTTCCAAATTCCAGTGTTCTCAATTTTCTCCTTCCGTTCTGGAATACGGAATTTGTAGCGCCACCGCGCCGATACGACAATAAAACGCCGATAAAACAAACCACGTTTTGACAATCGAGTTGAAAGTCGAAACTCAAATTATGAGTTCTTTTCGGCTTCATAATGGGGGAAAAGTTGTAAAATAACATAATAAATCTGTTCTCAACGAGCCAATACAGCCAATTTATAATCCAAGCTTCGGAAAGTTTTAGAATAATGCGATCTACGCGATGATCCGAGAGATTTTCTCTCGTCGATCGCTTTCTCTTGATCTCTAAAAGAAACCAAAACTGTGGTATCTACATTGCATAGTTGTACCAGGTTTTTGGGTTAGATTTACTTAGACTAAAGTTTAGTCCTAATGGGCCCCCGAGACGATTAAACGGTTTGATTCAAACCTTACGAGTTTGACGCAACCGTTTGATGTCGGTTTGAACCAGTGTAGCCAACCTCTCAGTTTCAGCTGTAGATCTACAGTTTTTCGGAAATCCTCTCAGTTTTCAGTTTAAGCCTCGAAATCTACAGTTTTTGTGAGCTCATAAATTTTTACATTACAATTTACTCCTAATTAGCTTACTAAATCAGAAGGATAGAGGCTTTTGATTGGTGCAATCAGAAGCTTTTAATAATTAAGTACCTAGTCTTCTTTTTAGGATCCTAGTTAGGACGTCTAAATTTAGTTAAGTGGAATAAGAGCGTTTTCACATTATCCGATCCGATATCGGTGTCGGACGCCGATCCGATACCGGGGTAAAGTAAAATGTATGAACCGATATTCGATATCGGGCCGGACAATAATATGAAAGACAGGTACATATTTCATACATTTTACTCACCCCCGTATCGGATCGGATAATATGAAATCGCTCTAAGGTCGATCGATGGTTATTTTTCCGATTGAATGTCGGTAAAACAGGCATATTTTATGATATTTCTGTTTTTTAATTCCCGACTTTCTAAAATATATTCTATTTATTACCATAATTAATTAATAAAAAATCATAAAACAAAAAACTGTAGATTTACTGTTTTTCAATTTGATATTTACAGTTTTCTACAGTTTTTTTGCTACCATATCTACAGCTTAGCTCTGTGATGTGGTTGGCAACACTGGTTTGAACGGTTTGTCAAACGACACTGCGCAGCCAAGAGAATATAATCACTGCGTTCTGCGCAGTTTGGTTCAATACGCGCTGTGGAGTACATGTCTTGTGACGAATAAATATTATTTTTTTAAAGATAAAACTGACTTAAAAATTGTACGAAATTGAGAATTAAATTCTCTAAAAAATTTATCTCAAAAACTACTATAGTTACCTATTTTGATGAAACTTGCAGAAGTCTCCCAAGTTAAACAATACATGTATAGTACAATAAAAATATTTAAATCGGACTTGTAGTTCCGGAGATATGTGAACACAAACATAAAACGTACACACACTTTTGAAATTTTATTCAGATGCTGATATAGACTAACATATACGAAAACTGGGCAGTTCTGGAAATATTACATCACAGATTATAGAAGTAAGAGATATGTTATGTGGGCGTGGCACATGTCTCCAAATTTAGCCCCTTCGGGCACTAGTTGTCAGTCACATGTAAATCGCTCCACGGCTTACACGTTGTAGTACTTGGTTGTAAATTGTGAACAAAATGCCGACTTGTGCAATAATTACGTGCAGAAATCGCAGCGAAACTTTAAATAAAAAAAATTGCGGGTCACCTATCACAGTCAACTGTAATTTATACTTTTTAATTTAAAAATCAATTATTCTTCACGAAAAATATTCGCCGCTACACCGCCATTTTCAGGCCGTTTGATGTTCCGTGAACTATCAAACTAAGGCACTAGTGATGTGGTGTGATGCAGATTTTGGTATCGATATTTTTATCGACATTTTTAATGCGGTTGCGTTATTATCTACACAAATATTATAAAGCTGAAGAGTTTGTTTGAACGCGCTAATCTCAGGAACTACTAGTACGATTTGAAATTTTGAAATATTCTTTCAGAATCAGATACTTAGCTTGTTTTTATAAAGTAATATAAGTTAATAAATCTTTTTTCGTCATTTCAGTATTTCAAATACTGAACTGAAAGTAACGGAAACAAATACTGTAAGTATTTGTTTCTTGCGACGATGACGACTGGCGAAGATTAAATTGATCCTGCTTTTTAAGCCAAAGGCTTCCCGCTTAAAACAAATATTTGTGTGCATTAAGGCGACGCCTTGATAATTTGGCTGCAGCAATGTAGATTTTTCTCAGCAATGACTTAAGAACCCGGGTTACCCTCGAAATTGTCATACATACGTAATACCAAAATCATTTTCTCATACGAAAATATTTAACATGTTTGAGTTATTTTTCAGCTTAAAATAGTAATTAGGTACCTAGGTTCCTGTACAAAAATTAACTTCAAAATATTTAAACACTAAAAAAAATTTTTTTGTGTATAATTTTTTTTTACTAAATTTACTACTAAATATTTAAACACTAAAAAATAGAGTAAAACACAAAAAAATATATACATAAATATTAAATTTACTTCAAAATATTTCAACTCGAAAAGGGATTCCTAATAGGAATTCCTTTTTTAGGCAAAATAGGAATTTTTTTTGGCAAAATTAGGAAGCAAAATAGGCAAAATAGGAATTTCCTATTTTGCCAACAGAGGAGAGTGATTTAAGCTTCTAAAACTTTGTACATAAATTGGTTCAAGCATACACTTTAATTTGCCCATAGCTTATATGAAATGTATTTATGGTTTTAAAATTACGCGATAAAAACCATTTTGTCGCTACGCCCTTTCTATTTTTTGCTGTTCCATTGCTTGTTTTCTATGAGAGGCCGGGCCGGCCTCGCATAGAAAACAAGCAATCTAAAACACACCCAACACGGTTTTTTACTTTAACGTGGCGTCACCTTAAGATGTTTCTCTTGGTTTTGTGTTGCATATTCTATAAATCTATCTAAAAAGATTTCTTATTAGTTATTATAGGTCTACCAGAATCTGATGGCAATTTTTGACAGTGCCAGATTTTCAAAAAATATCCTTAATCATTGGATAAATTTTTATATTTGCATGTTTAACACACAGAATCAGCCGCTATAAGAAAAAAAAGGATCAAAATGTTTTATTCCAACTACCCTGGTATTGCTAGAGTAAATTTATTTTCACACTTTTTGCCATCAGATTCTGGTAGACCTATAACACGGATTTTAAAAAAATACGGATGGAGCATTACACTATAAAGAGGTGAAGCATGCAAGGTACGACAATTTCGTTTATTGTACACGTGACCGACACTCACACACGCAACTAGGTACTACAACCCGCTGTCACTGTACATAGAGTGACGACGCCAATGACACGCACACACCCTACACGCGCGGGCGGCCATTACTATGCTTCACTCGGGATTAGACAAGGTTACATCCGTATTTTTTTTAACCTATAATAAGAAGTTAGTTTGTTGAACACTTGTTGAAGTTAGTTTTTAGTATAATTGTATGTATGTTAGTCTATAAGGTATTTATAATATGGGCCAAGATGCCTGAGTTAAATAAATAAATAAATAAAAACAAATAAGAAATAAAAGTATTTTTTTCCACAATAAGCCTCTTGACTGCAGTACCTTACTAAATACTAATTATAACTACGTATAATTAGTATTTAGTAAGGTAAAAACAATAAGTTTTTAAATCATTATCGTCTTATTTCATATTGCAAAATAAAAGGATTTTTAACGTGCGTTTTATACAACAATCAATTCCAAATTATATTTGTCATTGAACGATGCGACTAATTCTCAAATATAATATTCGTTGAATATATAATTACCTCAACCGGAATTGTACCTACTAGGTATTAACGAGTTTGAAACAACATTATAACATCTGTTTTGCTTTTTTGTTCGATAAAATACATAGTTTTTATAAGAATTCTTACATTGGGCAGCAGTGTCTAGGTACAGGAGTTAGAACACTGTTAGATATTATAAGTATTCTTTAGAAAGCTGTTATGTATTTTTAACCGACTTCCTTTATTCTACTACACAGTATCGTTTATCGTCTGGGAACCGTACCTACATTTTCCCGGGACCCAAAGCACCAGCTCCATTTCAATCTCCCAATAAAAAATTCGCACCGACAAACATTTACTTACTTAATCAAAAATAAGAATTCATTAGCCATATTAATGGGAATCGCTTGGTCGTAATATTGTAGGGCTAGTTTTACTTAAATGAATGTAAGTTTTGTTAGCCTGAGGCCGCGTGCTTAATATGCCCCTCAAGCATTGTTAAGGGTATCTCTCCCTTAAGTTATGCATCAGGGAGCTATAACACGATATCTCCGCTGCCATAATTCGTACTTTTCACTTTCTACTCGTATTAAAATTCACAACAGAGCGGACGGATGTTTAAAACAGGATTTGGAAAAGATTGACGTCTCGTATTACTAACTTAACCTTAATGAGGCAAGTTCGGGGTAAATAAACAATTTTGCAAAGTAATAAAGACGGATATAAATGTACACACGTTGTGTTGAGGCGCTTCGGGGCGGGCCGCATTTAGTATACCTTTTATGAGCCTAGTTGTCGTAAAAAACTATTGGCCTGGATAGCCTTAAGTAACCGCTTTTACAATACGAATGGAGTGCATTCATAAAATATTGTAGCCAAATCTACACTCTCGTTATTAAAAGCTTTTAAACTTTCTTACCCAACTACTAACTAGCGATAGTTATAGAACACAGATTGCCTCGTAAACAATAACTTTATGATAATTGATACTATTCCAGGACCAGTGCGGCAAGGTGACCAGGAACAACCCCAACCCGCTGGTGGTGAACGGGAAACCCACGCTGGAGGCGCAGTGGCCGTGGCAGATCGCCTTGTACCAGACTCAAGTGAGTTTTTTTACAAAAGAAAGTAACAGTGTCTTGCGTAAAAACGCGCACTATGCCGCTCAAGTGAAAAATATAATGATGGAAATGCATTATAGTCGGGGAATTGTAATAGGCCACATTTGACATCTGTCAGATTAATCTCCATAGTGAGGTGAGCTGCGTAAAAACATCGACCAAAACGAATAAATCGATACGGACTTGAAATAAAATATTTAAATTTTATACGTTTTAAACAAACTCCTGTCCCATTATTACTTTTTCTTTTGCAAATTCAAGAAGCAAAATAAGACAAGTACATAATTTACAAAAAAAAATGCATTTATTAGCTTGAATTATAAAAACTGTTAAATGTAGTATTATCATTATTCATTTCACATAAATATGCGTTACTTTTCACAACGTGGTTATTAATTTATGGGGATATTTCGTTACAAGTAATCAATGCATCGATACTATTTATTCGCTTTCGATTTTTAGGGTAACTTCCCTAGATTTTAAAAAGAAAAAAGGTCAGCTGACGTAACATTGTAACGACGTGCAATTATTAAGATCAGAATTTGTTTATTACGCTTAGAATTGTTTATAAGTAAAAGCAAATCGTTAAATAATTCGTATCGGTCATATTTACAATAAATATATAATCGTAATTGAAACAAGTTAATCAATTGTGCAGTTATAACAAAACGAATATATTTATTTTTTATGTACGTCGCTATAAGGTTACCAGGTACAATTTTGATGAACTGTCAAATGTGGCCTATTAAAATGTCCCGACTATAATATGCAATTATAAGCCGCCCGGCCCGCTGCGAGTTGCGACGCGATATAAGTAGTGCGTCAAAAGTTGCAACGCAAAAACACAATGTATCCCCGCATTCTTTCTACGCACTATAACTAAAACTAGAATATTTTGTTTTTAAAAACAGGAAAACTGAGATTCATTAAAAAAAATCCTTAAAATAAATTAAACTACATCGCCATCTAGCGACAAACACTACAAGGTATTGTTCGTTTCATTGGTTCGATGCATCTAGATGGCGCTGTTACAATCTTTCTTTTTTTTATATAACTTTTACTAATTTCAGACGATAGACAGCAAATACATCTGCGGCGGCACGCTGGTGTCCCACAAGCACATCATCACGGCAGCTCACTGCGTCACCAAGAAGGGCAGGAACAAGGTGGTGAACAAGAACACTCTGACCGTCTATCTCGGGAAACACAACCTGAGGACGTCCGTGGAGGGAGTTGAGATTAGACTGGTAGGTTTGATGATAATTAGGTATTTAACATAATTATATTATTACAAGATCTAGCTCACCATTAAGCTAGCCTATAATGTGACTTTACTATAATCCGAATCAATTTGATCTAAATGTAAACAAAGCAATGAAATTTGTTCAAACGTGGATGCCTCTTGCTCAAGCGGTCGTAACGCCTTAAAAGTTCAAATGGCATAGCAAATTAGTTCGTTTTAAGCTTATTGTTATTTACAAATTAAACTACGTACAGGTGGTTGTCTATAGATAGATTTTAATAATTTAGACTACTTAATCAGACTCAAGATCATAATATTCTGCTGAATACATAATACTAGCTATAAGTAAGCTACAATTACATAAATCTACGTAGCTATTAATACCATAAACAACTTCTCAGTACTCATCAGAACAGCTTTGAAGTTTGAACACGACGCTAATCAGGGTATTTAAAACGTTTCAAACACTTTAAACTTCGCCTAACTCCTTGTCTTGCTCGATACACACGCGTGAATGGCGTAACGACTTTTTCATCCGTTGTAGGAGTTTATTTTTAAGTGTTTCTGCAATCTGCTGCCTACGACGTGTGTCATATTATATTATAGCTTTATTAATCTTATTGTCACTATGCTACATTACCTATGCTGTATCTGACGCGTCCAATGATGCGTCTACTTCCTTCGATTACCTGCTTCCATAGATTCCTAAGTTTTGGGGAAATGCTTTCCGCATCCCCGGCGGATTGGTTCATCGGTCCCGATGCCAATCACCACTGCCCGCTTCAGAGGCGGCGCAAGGCGTGGCCGATGTGGGCGACCGCCCACGGCCTCGCGGTCCAAGGGGCCTCGCGCCTTTTGGACCCCGAGGATTTTCTTGGGAATTTACGCGTTTTGAGACTCAAATTTTATTTATAAAATAATATTGTCTAAAAATAATCCATTCGGGCTTAAGGGGCCTCGCGAAATGTATTTCGCCCACATAAAATTTTGGTTTTGCCCCGCCACTGGCACGCAGTTGCGAAAACGATAGATATAACCCACAGTCCCACCGCAACTGTACCAGAAGAAGAGGATGCCTACATTCTGCGTATGATTTTTATCTACCACCTCCATCTTTAAATTCTATTAAATATTCTTCAGGTATCGGAGATAAAGGTGCACCCTCAGTACAACGCATCGTCGTTTAGCAAGGACCTCAGCATCCTGACGCTGCGACAACCAGTCGACTACACCGACTTCGTGCGCGCCGCCTGCCTCTGGCCCGAGCAGCAGGTTGACCTGTCACATGTTATTGGCAAGAAGGGATCGGTAAGTGTATTATTGTGGCTTGTTTTGGTACCATCGAAAATATTGATTCATAGGCAGTTGAGGCCTGAGGGACATTTAAGGTAAGTAGGCACTATCAGGGAAGTTGATTCCTATGCAGACGGCGGACCTGAGTCATGTGGTCGTCTTATGTCAATTCAATGTTAGCTGTAATCGGTCGGACGGGTTTGACGTAACGCGACCAAATTACTTAGGTCCGCCATCTGCGTAGGAATCAACTTCTCAGATAGTACATCTTTTGGTCTGCTTATGTCAATTCAATATTAGTCGTCATAAGTTGGCTGGGCTTGACGTAACGCAACCAAATTACGTAGGTAGGTCCGTCAACTGACTAGAAATCAATTTCCTCGATAGTACCTTTATTATATAATAATAATATTTATGGACGCTTCACACCACGTCAGTCTGGCCCCGTGGTAAGTACCTAAAGTACTTATGTTACAGGTACCAGACAACGGAAATATATTCAGGGCCACCGCTACCATATTATGTGCAATGTGTGCAATGTACACGGGCGCCATCCTCTAGGGGCGCCAAATCGCCATCTTTAGGGGCGCCAAAACCAAGGACCCAAAAAATTTGCCTAAAGGGGCGCCAAAATCCTTTTTTTGCACACAGGTGCCAGTAGCCCTTACGGGGGCCCTGAATATACAGGGTGCAATTAAACCTTCCTGCCAAATTTTGATATGTCGCAGGGAAAAGAGGATATCAGGGATTTCACGATATCCCTAGGGATATCACGAACTCGAGGTAGATGCCGAATATTCTTGTTTGTTACGTCTTCTTACTAAAAATATCTAGTGATATGTCATTTCACTAAACTAAATCTAGTGAAATGTCAGAAACGCGGATACCGCCGAATAAAAAACTCATTTCTCTCGCTCGCTCTAGTTCCCACACATGACACGGGCACTAGTGGGAGTGAAACAAATGCGTCGCTCGAGCTGGCGCGGCTCGTCTAGCCTGGAGACAGACAGACAGACTAACCCTTTGGGTACGGAACCGTAAAAACTAGGATAATCGAAGAGCTGGAGTACCTGTAGTACCTGTGCCTGTACAAGAGCCTAACCAAACTAGAGATCGACATGCCACCTTTACAAAAAATAATCAACTTGGTCGGCCGCTTCATTTGACGTCAAAAATCAAAGGTCTGAAGTATCTGATGAAGAACCCTCAGTTGGTTTCAACTATATGATTCAGAGATATGGTGATGCCCCCTCAGATCTGCTATAGTTGCATTACACGTGTGATAATAATAATAATAACTACCACTCTGGTTTTGGTGACGGTGGCCGGTTTCATTGAAACCAGGCCAAGAGTAATTTTATAGTGCCCAAGTGTGTGCGCAGCACACAAGAGCAATCTCTATATTCCTTTACTCCGATAACCCGGTGGGACGGAAGACTGACACGACCGGCGAGAGATCAGGCGCAGGACCGACTTTTTACATGCCCAACCGACGCATAGATCATCTAACATCTTACTTGTCAGATTCAGATGTTAGATGATCATATCAAAGTACCCGTGTGTACACTAGAGCAAGCGAGAGAAATGCGTGGTTTGATTTTTATTCGGCGGTGTCCGCTTTTCTGACGTTTCACTAGATTTAGTTTAGTGAAATAACATATCACTAGATATTTTTAGTAAGAAGACGTAACAAACAAGAATATTTGGCATCTACCGCGAGTTCGTGATATCCCTAGGGATATCGTGAAATCCCTGTTATCCTCTTTTCCCTGCGACAGATATAATGACCCTTGTTTAAAATTAAAATGCACGTATTTTTTCTTTTGTTATCACTCAGTACTAAAATGTTGAGAAAAAGCTTCCGAAAGTTATCCTAAAAAACACTACAATTAATGGACACGACCCGTCGCCCGCGCGTGACGTGCCCCCGCGCGCACTCCTCCCCCCCGCGTCAGCCCCTCTTATTCCCCCGCGCCGCCTCGCGCCGCTAGTGACCATTCTGCAACGATTTCAAGTGGGATAAAATATTATGTCATAAAAAAATAACCCCCAATTTTTGTTGCTTTAATGGACTCTCCTAATGATACCAAAGCCCTGGAAAAAATTTGGCAGGAAGGTTTAATTGCACCCTGTATTTAATACTATACATATATTTAAGATTTTTATCATATGATACACATATTTAATACACATCCAGACCCGGGAACTTTGAAAACTTTTTGTTCCGTCGGCGGGATTCGAACCCGCGAGATACCAACAGCCCACCCACTGAGCCACAGAGGTCATCAAATTTATGTAACACAAAATATCTTTGTGGATTGTTTTGTACCTTATTGTTGCATTTTGCTTAGCTCATTGTAGCCTTCACTATTGTAAAATTGACAAAGCTGCCGCTGTAGCCTGTAAGCCGCTACCCTTATAGTTCAAGACAACTAAATTCAAATGTATGGAAAATTTGGCAAAATTAAAGTACGACTTTTATCTATCAGGATATGAAGGTTACAGAGTAAAGTTAAATTTAATCTACCCTACCCTCCCTCCGGGGTGTGCGTCACTTTTTACTATAAGCCTATGGTATGGTAATATAAAAAATCTAACCGTTTAAGGAGTACGATGTTATACGTATGTTTATATACTACCTACATATTTCGCTGAATGGTCGCATGACGCATTACATTTAAAAATAGCATAGCAATAGTAAATAAAAGAGTTTAACAATAAATTATACTTTTTTATAAAGAAAATATACTATTCTTCACTTTTGTCATACATATCTTGGTGGTAGGTGTGGAATTATTGAAAAAAACTGAACGATTAGCAAATAAAATGAATAAATTATTAAAATCGTATTTGGTGGCAGATTCCGCTGAAACTGAAAGTAATATCGCTTTTGTATGTATGAGAGGCTTATAGTAAATTTAACAATGATTATTTCGTTCATACATACTTTTTATGTATCGAGTACGGTTTCTTAATTGAGTGGAAAATACCACGTTTCGGGGCATATTCGAGGGCGCGGGGAGGTGACGCACACCCCATAGGGGAGGGGAGAGTAGATTAAATTTAACTTTACTCTATAACCTACATAATATCCTGATAGATAAGTCGTACTTTAATTTTGCCAAATTTTCAGCTAATTGTCCTGAACTATTAGTTATATGAGGTCCCATGACTATACGGTCCAAACACAAGAAATCTAAAGCGATTTCTTGGCCGCTAACTACGCCTTCAGAGGCATAGATTCCCTTAGGGGCTCTTATTTAACTGATGAGGTTAATGAGGGAAGATTACTAAATAGTGAAATTGTATAATCTACTGCCTTACTCCCGACAGAATCAGAATCAAAGCTTTTGCTACTTCCGACGTCTTAATATATAATAGCTAGTTTTTATTATTCGTTGATACTAGCGCAATATCGTGCTGCGGCTCAATATTGCGCTAGTATCAACATCTCTCTATACCAGTGCAAGCGCGCGATCGTGCTGCGGCTCAATTTAGAACTTATCAGACTCGTAAATCAAAATCGTATCAGTTTCGGGAGTAAAGACTGCTGAATTAGGTTTCACCTCAATCGAGGTAACTTTTAACTCAAAAGTTACTCACTAGATGGCGTTACGCAACTCAATGTTATCAGTTTCTGTCCAACGTGCAGGTGGTGGGGTGGGGTTTCGACGACACCGGCATGGCGACGGAGGAGTTGGCGCTGGTGGAGATGCCGGTGGTAGACCAGGAGACCTGCATCAGGTCCTACAGCGAGTTCTTCGCGAGATTCACGTCCGAGTACACCTTCTGCGCCGGGTACAGAGACGGTATGATATTCTTTCTTTAAAGGGGTTGAATTGGTAGAGGAGTGTGGTAGACGTCAAATTTACGTGTTTTTCTTAATTTAAGTACCTACAGTTTTTACAACAACTTACTTTGATGCTAAATCCTTGTTATTTTGCACTTTGTTGCGTGTTTAGCAGAATCTGCAACACTTTACAAAATTTGACATCTACTAAGATACAAAATATGTAAATAAAATTCTGTATTGTACTAACACTCACTTATAGGAAAATTTAGTTATGTAGTTAGTACAGAATTTTTTTTTAATTGGTTAAGAGTTTTCTATTTATTTAGATTGTAGGCAGCAATTTCTTAGAAAAACTGAAGTAAAAATAGAGTTATCATCTACTCGTATTATGTAGATGAAGTTTTATATTTTATGTTTGTTTTGCTTTGCATCCTTGGTGCTTTTCGTTTATCATTTGTGAAATGTCCATTACTGAGATAAAAATCACTAGAACTTGGCATTACATCTTAATTTTCATTTAAGGACACCTTAAATATTATTATTTAAAATTAATGAAAATCTTTGAAATCATGCAAAGAAAGTAGCATGGGCATCGACCATAACTAAAACTGTTTATTTCCAGGTGCAACTGACGAAAATACTGGAGTTAGAAAAAGTATGATTTTTTGTCATTTACAATTTGCATGTTCACATTATCATTTATTTTTAAGGACTTATTTAATAGTAACTAAAATATGTTATGTAGGTTCGAGCACCATAATATAGCTGTTTGTGTTAAAAAAGTACAATAATTTAAAACGCATTATTCCGATATCATTTTGCACATTTTATTATAAACAAATATAATAAGTAATAACCATTAAGAGGTTCCCACTTTCATCCCCATCTAGGTGATTCTGCTTCGCTTTTTGTTTTTGTTTTGTCAACAATTTTATGTATGTCACTAACATCTGTTAACATATTTTGTTGCATGCATGCAAATAATTATATTAAGTGCTTAATATTCTTATTTATTATTAGAAGCTATGCTTACAGCTGCGCACAGTGTGATAAAAACCTCGATTTTGTTTCACCGCGTTTTCTTTCAAAATACTATAGTTGATAGCTATATAAACATTAGAGTAAAACTCCGAGATCGATATTCTTTGTTGTTATTTTTTTAAAGAGTGTCAAAGTTGGCTTTTTTCCGGTTCCGGTTTTTTTTTTTAATTTATTATTATTTTTTTAAATTGGATATAACTTCTGACACAGAGGTTATTAGAGTGTGATTTTTAATAACATTGATAAAGGATTACTCACACTATCGTTTCATGCTTAAAACTTTTTCTAACTCGATCTAATCGCGAAATTAAAAATGAAAAACTAAAATTATTAAATAGATAAATATCTCCCTACTTGTTCACAGTAGGTTAACCTAATTTGGAGAAAAAGTAAAGTATTAAGTGCTTGTTCGATTGGTATAAACAAAATTAATATTACTTGATTAGTTTTTTTTTTTTAATTAATTTTTATGCAAATTTTTGACCCGGAAAAACGCCAACTTTGACACTCTTTAAAAAAATAACTACAAAGAATATCGATCTCGGAGTTTTACTCTAATGTTTATATAGCTATCAACTAAAGTATTTTGAAAGAAAAACGCGGTGAAACAAAATCGAGGTTTTTATCACACTGTGCTGCGTCATATTTTAATTCGTCAAAACGTTTCATAGAGGGCACCCTAAACTTTTGCACTTGTTTCTGTCACGATTCTAACTTTGATCTAAAACTAGCTCATTTGCCCCTGAAAATAAGAGTACCTAGTAAACTAGCTTAGCCACGGACTTACATTATTTCAATCCAGTGTCAATTCTATCCAGCACTGGATTGGATAACTGGATTGGAATAATATAAACCAGATATTGCGCCATGCTGCTCAAAGAGTCGTCGGCATGACACTGCGGAGTTAAGTCCATAAATCGAAAGACATGACAGACTTTTTGGTTAGCAGTCAGCGTAATATTATGTTCTTGTTATGTAGTCATGATAGCGCTAAGGCTGCGTTTCCACCGGAGCTGCGTTGCGACGAATGTGTTTTTGCGAACCAATAGAAATGTTGCGCTTAGCGAGGTCAGGCAAATGAAGCAATTCTATTTGTTCCCAAAAATACATTCCTCGCAACGCAGCTACGGTGGAAACGCACCCTAATCGTGGCGTCATGCCGACAGACAGAATTTGCTGCGCGGAGAACTATGTGTTATGTTATACAATTAGTGGTCTTGTATTCTATCATTCTGACAAGACTTATTCTGTTTATAGGCACCTCGGTGTGTAACGGAGATAGCGGCGGCGGCATGGTGTTTTTCATGCGCGACTCGTGGTACCTCCGCGGGCTGGTGTCCCTCTCTGTGGCCAGACAGAACGAGTACCGCTGTGACCCCACACACTACGTGGTGTTCACCGACCTCGCCAAGTTCCTGCCGTGGATCCGACAGCAAATCAGCAACTGATAGAAGAAATGACAAACTACCTACATTTCATTTTGATTCAGACAAATGTTTTATGTTTAAAAAAAATTGGTGAGCAACAGTGTTTTACAGTCAGCGGCCAAACTTTCAAGTGAAAATGTTTGAGCTGATATGTTAATTATACAATAGTTTTTCAGTTTTTTATAAATATAGAATTTTGGTGATATTTAAATCGCAATAACGAACTGTATCCAATTATTTATAACAATATATCCCCAACTCTATAATGGGTATCGGAATTCTTGCACATTTATGATGCATATAATTCTGAGATACAGGAATCTCTTAAAATATATAAGTAAACATTTTCTAAGCAACCAACTTTTCCTACTTAAAATATAGTTTTCATACTAAAAACTTCTTGCCATGCCCTACTAAAAACACTATGTAAATAACATGCATTTACAATATGTAGGTATGTTTTAGGCACAAAATGTTTATTATTTCTTTACGATTTTTGTTTTACAATGCCATATTTTTCACGTTTCAGACTAAAGTAGTCTGATCTTTGATATATTTTTTAACTGAATATATTTTGTTAATTTCTGAAATAATTATTATTATAATTTAATGATTACTAAAAATGCTCTCTACGAAATGAATTTGTAAAGTATTATTTTTTACGAACCCTTTTTTACCAATTTGACTATACTTAGACTGAAGATATTTCAAGTATGTTTGACGTGACAATAAACTAAATAATATTTGTATTCGATTTTCACTTACCACCTAACCGCTTTTGCATGTTCACACTTCACAGAAACAAAAAAATGTATCCCCCTGTCTAATGAAAATATACTCAGCGTATAACTCAGCCTTTCCCAAAGTGGGCGATAACGCCCCCCTGTGGGCGCTGAAGGTGGGAAAAAAAATGTAGAGGCTCGGGGGTAATTTATTTCATCAAGATGCATTTTAAATTCAAACAATGGGGGCGCTTTAAAATATAATTTGTTCTTAAAGTGGGCGGGAGACAAAATAAGTTTGGGAATCTCTGGTATAGCTAAACAAGTTCTGGTGTCTCTGTCTGTCACATTTAAAACGTGACAGACGAAACAAGGACAGCGAGACCTTTGATAGTTATACGGTGTGTGACTATTTAGATTAGTAAGAGGGTATTTTTGTAATTTCTAAACGTATTAGTTGCTACATCTTAAACAGAATAAAACAAATATTACGTACCTGCATATATTACAAAAAGAAAATGAAATAATCGTAAACAAAACGATGTACATTTAAAATAAAACTAAGGAAAAACAAAATAAGTAAAACGAAATTAAAAACGAGCGCAGAATGGCTGCTACTACATTTTAGCCACTTTTAAAAATTACACCTCTTTGTGTTTAAAACTCGTGTTAAAACTATATCAGACCAAAATTTAATCGGACAATATTTACAACTTTCATAGAATCAACTCACAGAAACAAGAAGCAGCGCTGCATTTTTAAGAAATCTATTCAAAATTAAACTTTTATTGATTGTACAAGAATTTTGAATCTTGAATAATTTTGAATCGCTTTAAAAATCTTCGTGTAACCTGATGATACATTAAAAGAAACACATTCGTTTTCCTTATATATGTCACCGTAAGATTGTAAACACCGCGAGATTGTAATATGACGAAGTGATGGATTGTGAACAAACAGTTTTCCGGTGATTTTAAATTATTTATTTCGTATTTAAAATAACTTCAATTGCATGAATATTTGATGTATAACATTGAATAAAGTTTGGATATATTTAAAGTGCAGTTTGAATTATAAATTAGGTTAATTTTAATAACCGAACATTCAAACAGCACTTTAAATATATCTAAATTTTATTTTAAGTTATACATCTCATACCATTGGGCATTGAAGTTATTTTAAATACGAAATAATTAATTTAAAATCACCGGAAAACTGTTTGTTTACAATATATCACTTCGTCATATTACAATCTCGCGGTGTTTACAATCTTACGGTGACATAGTATACGATTTCAATAATTATTGTCATTAAACTTTCGGTCCCTTGTATGATGAAATGTTCTATACGCGCCACGGGAGGATAGTATGACACTTCAACCGACGCTTTTGTCGCGCGGGTTGAAATGTCATACTTTCTTCCCTTGGAGCGTAATGTACTATTTCTCGCCTCCGGGCGGAAAGCGTCATCATTTTTCCCGCTGCGCTTACCGATGTTGCCGTTTTCCGCCTCCGTCGATGAGGAAAATAGTATACGCACTTCGGGCAGTAAATAAGAAAGCCTCAGATCACATGTTTTACATGTGATTTGAGACATTTCTTATTTTCCTGTCCTAGATGCGTAATGTACTATTTATCTCATTATTTTTAACCGAGTTCCAAAAAAGGAGGAAGTTTTATGTTCGGCGTAGATATATCTCTTAAGAATAATAGTGTGGACAGCACAAAAATCCTTCTCATATTCAAAGTCATATTCAAAGTACTTAAAGGAAAAAAACTTTCATGCAAACATCGCAGCGCATAGATTAATAAATAGAATTGAATTTATGTAAAAAAAAAAATGAAGGCGAAAGTAATTCTTAAGGCGCACTTGAGACAATGTTAAAACTTCTCAGTTTCTATATTAAAACTATACAACGTGTTCATTGATATTTGACTGCCTAAATCATCAACACAAAAATATAAAAGGTTTTTAAACTCCAGCGAATAAAATTGAAGCTTAAGAAAATATTTTCAGATGACGTCTTAAACATATTTTATCTCCATTTCATCTATGCACCGTGATGCGACAAAACAAAATTATTATTCCATTTACAAAACTAAAAAACTAATTACTTTAATGCATAAAAACATTAAATAAAATCAAATTGAGAATTTGAGAAGCGTATACATGCTAGTGGAGAAATCCACTCATTCAGAATCCTAAGTTAGCCTAGCTGACTCAAAAAAAAACTTCCTTTATTTTAATTATAAAGTCAGTAAATTATTCGTCAACACTGTTTTGTTAATATGGTTTTTGAGGTTTTGCTGACAGAAGTTTATGTATTCCTAGTGCATTTAAAAAAACCTGGTTAGCGTTTAAAAGCTATAGCTAATGAAGATAATATAAACCCGACAAAAACCATAGAAACTGGGCTTTAGTCTTCTATGTACAGTTGTTACCTTTTAAATCACACAAAACATTATTGTAAAATTATTTTAAAGGAACTCTATCTCTTTCTCGCAGCAGGCAAACACATTATATATCTATCTTTTTCATTCTGACTTGTTTATCTTTAGATAAAAACATTCATAAGCGCATAAAATGCATTAAGAATTATACTGGTGTTACCTACAATAGTTGCATTTTTACATTACATATCATACTATTTATATCTGAGAGATAAGCTAAGCTCGTAGTTATATTAATCATTATTACTGAAATTATATGGATGAAACTTTTGACAGCTCCCATTTGACAGTGATTTCCAATAACGCTACGTGGCGTCAGGAACTTTTGCTCACCCCTCTATGCCCCTCTCTGAAATCGGCGCACGATCAACGATCAAATCACTGACCAAGTTTATCTATATTTACACTATATCACCAGTACGGCCCAACGCCGTTTCTATACCGTTGTTTCAACTTGTCTTCTGCGAACCCGGGGCCCCAGGGGAAGTTGCGGCCCCGGCCTCGCGGGGGCGCCTTGCCGGGGACGGGGTGGGGCCTGTTGACGCACAGGCCGGGTTTGCAGCCCGGCTTGAGGGGCCGCCCGAGTAAAGGGGGTGGGGTGAATCCGTCGAACACGTCCGGCGTGCAGCTGCCGCAACTCCAGTTGAAGTCACCTAGGAGACAAACAAGTTAATATATCTCTATAGCAAATTGTTGAAAAAAATAACGACGATAAAAAATTTAAAGAAGGGTTGGTAGGAAGGGCTTGCTATTTTTTTTCAACATTTTGCTATAGTCGTCATACATAGTACATACCCTAAAGTACTATTAGTATATTTTGTTACACCCTGTATATATCTCTATGGCAAAATGTTGAAAAAAAAAATTAGTAGGAATGACTGCTAAAATTTAAAGAAGGGTTTGACTCAACGCCAAAACAAAGATAACGAAAATATAAGATGTAAAAACGTTTGCAAATGGTCTCGGTAAAAGCTTAAATAAACTACATCATCTTACGAGTAAAATGATAAAAAACAGCAGCTAAAGACAGAAACATAGTTTAATTATTGTCAGGGCAGAAACATAAAAAAACGAATATGAGTACGATGTAGTTACCTATTTTTTATCCTTAGCCAGCTTTATGACAAAAATATTGTATAAAAAAATTTACCTCTCTAGGTTAAACTTCTAGAAAGGCGATATTATCGAACATAAGATGAATCAGAATATAAACAAAAAATAAATATTGAATAAAAGCCCATCAATCTTTATAATATTTATTCCGTAAGTCTACCATTTGGCCGTTACTGGAAGAATGCCATTACACTTTCGATTCTATTCACGTACGTAGTACATAACAAAATATATCCATTATAAATACATAATAACAAACCATTTGTTAAATTATATTGCACATCAAAGGTTCAATAGTATAGCGTATAATATATTGAAGTATCTCATAAATTCTGTTTGAAAAATAAACTTTTATTTCGCTTATTGTTTCGTTCAGTTTGTACCAACAATTCTTCTACACTAAATACTTTCTTCATTCAAAAACTATAGAAAACGGATGAATACTTAAACGCCGGTCAAATTTTGAGGACCCCAATGTCATGCAAGTTTGATCATGCATGCAGCATGGCATTATTTACAGAAGATATTATGGCATAATATGATATCATAAAATTATGCCATATCTATTGTAAAGCGTTAAAAAACACAACCTCGCGTACTCAAAGCCGTATGAATGTATTAATGCCTAAATCTGAGTAGAGATCAACTACGATAACATGGCGCGCCCCTCCAAATGACTGTTTCAATGTGTGTAGTCACATCCTTATGAAAGAATTTGTATGTAGTAAGTATTCAACCAATCACAGTACACGTAATATTTCAGTTAATGACACTTATTACCAAGATTTGTTGGTCCACTAATCATAACTAGCCTACCGCGCAAGACAACGCACTTCAAACGTTTTGACAACGCACTTCAAACGTTTTGAATTTTGGAGGGGCGCGCCATGTTATCGTAGTTTATCTCTATCTCTTTCTTATCCCTCTCACAGGCAATGACAGCTTGTCCAACCAGATTTTAATATTCATCCGTAACATTTTCGACATTAAAAAGAAAGTCTATAGACCGTTTCCGCTTATACAAACCATCTCAACATTTGAAATACACAAAAATAAAACAATCTTTTTCCCTTCGTACTAGCAGTCTCGAAAATTTTGAAATATACGTACTATAGTGTTTCGTAGAGGTAATTTAACAGGGTTATATAATTTTCGTTAAATATACGATGTGCCTTAACGTGATTTAAAAAATTTCGAGTGAAAAACGTGAGTATATTTACACAAGTTAGAACTTACTACTCGAGTATGTTGAAGAAACAGTTAAAACTCTAGGACCCATAGGACAAAATATATAATTAAATTTTACCGTAGGAGCATTTTACATAAAGCGATAACGATATTCGATATCGCACCGACATCTCATGAGTCATAAGTCATAACACAGAGGCATAATATTTATATGTTGTATATCAACCCATATAACATATTATGTGATAAAGATACTGCACCGATATTTTATGTGAACATATTTAACAA
Organism: Lysandra bellargus; assembly: GCA_905333045.1. Taxonomy (NCBI): domain Eukaryota; kingdom Metazoa; phylum Arthropoda; class Insecta; order Lepidoptera; family Lycaenidae; genus Lysandra; species Lysandra bellargus. The sequence continues at coordinate 8,411,656 of HG995337.1, forward strand.
TAACATTTCTCATGTTGCAACGTACAATTTATAACATTTTATCGTCACGATACCGGATATAATTATTATGTTATCGCGTAGTGTAAAAAAACTCCAAGGCGTATAAGCTGGGCTTACTTTGGTGATTTTATATGTTTGATATTATTATCTCAAAACCTGTCGGTAAATTTTACAAAGACCCAAAGATACCTAACAATAATACCTATGGACAAATTATTATAATTACAATGAATATAAAGACTAATTTGGACATAACCAGTCGAATACTTATTCATCGTAACACTTAAATAACAAAAAAAAGTCGCTGAAATTTGGTTTGTCTAGATTTTTTGCCGATAGTAATTTTTATATTGTTATTTTCATATCGAATGGTACATTTAGATTTTTTATATTTTGAAATATCTTCTTTTAAATCGTCTATACCTACTGTATCCGATCGCTAAATATATGACTGAGGACATTTTAAATTTACAACCTCCTATTAATAAAAATATCAACTTTATATTTCTGTCTTTTTCTGACACTTTGAAAAATCGCTTGTCAGACAAAGATAGCATTAGTAAACATTTTTATGAATAAGACTGTATTCAAGTATAAACCTACTCAGATTAAATTAGATCAAATGTCATAAATCTAAGACATTAAATACACATAATTAGGCACAGTTCACATTTGGAAACTAGTTCTAGCATTCTAGTCCTACGTCCGGCGTCCAGTGCGAAATCCGCCTTAGCTGCAACAAAATATCTGCGGAGTCTCACTGAACCCACTAACAGGTAACACTCAGGATAGGTATTTATACTCTAGATTTAAGGGTGACAGTTCCAAAAATAAAATACAGTACCCCGTCAATAAGTTTGTTAAAAATATTACTTTTCTTTTTGTTTCTAGTTACTGAACATAAGAGTCAGCTATAGTCTGCGCGGAACCAGTTGGCCGCGCCTTAGGTAGGGACAGGGGTGAGAGGGTTGCTTGCTGCTCGCAACGCACATGAGATTAGACAGTGACGACCAATCTCGCGATATCGTGAACAATAATATTATTTAATTATAAAAAGAATAAATTAAAGACAATCGATCAGTTTTATATTCTAAACTAAGATATCGGCTTTCCGTTTTTTTTTTTTTTAACGTATGCACTTCAAATATTATTTCCTTAGATTGTCTTTTTATCGGCGGACTTATCTTGCTATTGTAATCTCTTGATTTTTGTCTAAACCAGCCAGAACTGTCAAAATCAAGTGGTCGTTGGGACGGACAAGCGGCGGCCTGTCCGTCCCACCGCTCACATACCTAAGGCGCGGCCAAGTATCACCTATACTTGGCCGCGCCTGACTGACCAGAATCTGATGGCAAAAAGTGAGAAAATATATTGACTCTAGTCTTTAGCAATACCGGGGTAATTGAAATAAAACATTTTGATCCTTTTCTTTTAGCAGCTAATCTGTGTTTTAAACATACAAATATAAAAATTTATCCAATGATTTGGGGTATTTTTTTAAAATTTGCTGTCAAAAATTGCCATCAGATTCTGGTAGACCTATAGTTCCGCGCGGACGATAAACGCCGCCATTTCATTTATTTCAGTTTTTTTTTTTTCGTTTACGTTCTGTTACGAGAGCCACGAATCACGAATGGCACCCGGAACATCTCGTAAACTTTGGTAATTAAACAGGTATCTTTTTGCGTAATAAATGAAGTTAAAAGTTGTACAAATATATTTTTAAAATGCTGAACTTAATCGCATTTAAACTTTAGCCACGAACTTAAAAAGAGCGAATTTTGTAGACCTGTAAGTTTTTTAAGCCAGCTTTAGAAATTAGAGTATTTTTGCCAGGGTACCGTATTGCGACAAGCGCCATCTATTGAGAAACCCTAATATTTTCCCTAGTAAATATTATCTGTACTAAAATAAACTATTGAAATTCAGACAATCGAAAAATGAGATTCTACGTCTATCGAGTAAAGTTAAACAAACATACAATCATAAAAGAGCCATCTATTAATTATTTTATGAGCTATGTCATCGCTTACCACTTTTATCCGACTACATAAACGCCCTTCAATATTATAATGTCGTGATGATGTCATTATCATAATCATTGCGATTATTACATACTAGATGACGCCCGCAACTTCATTGCGCCAAAATTCATTTATCGCGCGGGAACCGTACATTTTTCCGGGATAAAAACTATCCCATGTCCTTTCTCGGGACTCAAAGTATCTCAATGCCAAATTTCAGCAAAATCGGTTCAGCGGTTCGAGCGTGAAGAGGTAACAGACAGACAGACAGACAGACAGACAGACAGACAGACAGATAGACAGACAGTCGGACAGACAGACAGACACACTTTCGCATTTATAATATTAGTATGGAAGTATGGATATGGAAGTATGGATAATACAACTAATACGTCACACCTGTCTCAGCAGTACAATATATCGTCGGATTCTAGACGTCATGAGCACTGGCCAGTATACTGAGTTACATTTCGGAACTCACGCCTGCGGAATGATATCACTTAGAATTTAGATGACATTGACATTTGGGGTTAGTGTAAACATCTATCACAATTCACAAGATGGCGGCATTAGTCCTAAATTGGCCACGCGTAAAACGAGCCTTGTACGTCTGTTACTTTAAAGAGCGTTTGAGTAGCCGGCCGTTCGATACAGTATAGGAACATACATAGACAACAATAATAGACTTCGAATCATCTACAGAACATTCAAATCACCGATATATTGTCATTGTCGGGGACACAATATCATGATTATCATGTACAGTATCCGCCTAAAATACAATTTTGAAAGAAGCTCTGTGTAAGTATAACGCGGTCACCTAACCGAACATTCTTAATTCGGATATTGACCAATCGCTCGAGACAAGTAGTCTCTTTCACTCACATGTAAATATGTATTTAACTATATCTTCTCCTTAAGTTAAAGATGCAATGAGTGTTTTTAATCAAATAGCTTGTCTTATTAATTTAAGTTACCAATAGCTTAACGGCTAAGCTAAGCTTAGTTTTATACGTTATGTGCATACATTTTGGTCGGATACTGTATCATGACAACCATTCACTTTCCCTTTGATCTAGTCAAAAACTCTATGAACAATATCTCGTAACATCTTTAAAACAAAAACAAATTACATTTCGTAGCCTTTATAGACACCTAAAACAACGCTTACAAAACCTATTCTAATATGAAATATTGAGAAGGTTTTAGAAATGCAAAGTAGAGCCTGAGATATATGCTTATGCTATTTTCAGAAAATGATAATGAAAAGAGAAAGGTAGATCTAGCTACGTAAAGTGGAAAAGAGAGGAAAATAGTGTAGATTGATTAACTATTACGAACACAACAAAACATCCATACATTTCTGTTACACAGACTAAACTATTGAGCACATCATTTGGTTCATAAGCACAATGCAGCTATACCATCTGGCAGGTTTTTATCTGTAAAGGTGCTCCCAGACAGAAGTTATATAACGTTAGATAACATTTTTGTATAACAATTAATAACAAAATACACGTTCATTTTTTGACATGTTGTAGCGTATGTTACACAATGTTATAAAATGTTATCGTGTTACACAATGTTTTATAAAGTTATAATATAACTTCTGACTGGGACCACCTTTACACACACCTACAAGGATCTTATGACACTTGACAATGTCATAAGGGTGTGAAGCATCTGTCATAACTCTGACATTCAAAATGACATCACACGAGAAATTATTCTTGGATGACTTTAACAAAAGACGAACCATTTCACTCTAACAACTGTCAACTTGTATCTCAATTCTCAAGTGACATTTGTTGAGATGGTAAAAATGTCAAAGTGTCAAAACAGCCTTGTAGATGTGTATTGCAATGTATTATGCCATGTCAAAACATATGTCTGACAATGGTTTTTGTTTAAAAACCATGACTGACGGTATGCTTATAAAGAAATTGACTTTGAAACAACTTACACTAAGCTTATAAAGGCCGAGGTGTACTTAAATACTTTTCCCTAGTAACTCATCATATTATTATAACACTATATTAATATTTTCTTTCCATTCTTCTTTCACATATAACTACTAATTTCCGTCTTTGCATTACAAAATTCTTGTCAGTTGCCCCATATTTTAAACATTTACTTTCCTAGTTTTCCAATTATGCTGGATTTACACGGGTGACTAAAGCCGCACGATTTACGCCGCACGGCGAAAATCGACCGTCTAAATGGCAGTTCGACTACGCCGCATGCGACTAAAGCCGCAAGCCCCCAAGTCGTGCAGCCAATGGCCGCATGCGGCTGGTGACTAAAATCGACCGTGTAAACGCTCAGTCGCAAGCGATCGCTTGCTGCAAATACATAGTTTGTCGGCGCTAGTCACAGGCGATTTTTGTAGAATGTGTAAATGGGGTGGCGATTCGGGTTGGACAGGCGATTCGACTGGTGATTTGCCGCGCGACTAAAATCGACCCGTTAGTCACCCGTGTAAATCGAGCATTAGAGAGCATAATGCGACTCAGTGGCGCTGGCGCACAATGCCGAATTATAATGAAACTACTTTTCCGTCACAGTTGGTATCCATTGCACGCATCAAGCGAAAGCACTACTTTTGATAGTGCTCGATTATGCGAAGTGGTGTTGTTGTTGAAACATTCAACGTTAAGCACTATGCCGCATAATGCGATATAATGCTCTTATTGCAAAACACACTTTAATACAATTCGGCATGTGCGCCATTATATATTGAAGTGCGAATGAGATGCACATATGTCTTTCTTACATATTCAAGTACCCTCAACCTATACGCAAAACATAACAACGCTATATCTAAGCTACATAATATAATACATTATTCACATCAATTCATTGTAAGTGGAAACATCATAAGTACTCGCACTGTAAAGGTGACTCTTCGATATTTGCCGCAAGCGACCGCGATCAACAAATATTCAAATAAATTCCACTTTATGAGCTAGACAATAGGTTTCATTTTCTAACGACATTGGTATAGCGAAAAGTGGCATTTTATTTGAATTTTAGTCGGTCGCAGCCATTTGCCACAAAGCTCGAAAAGTCACCTTATGAGTAACAAAGAGAGCGTTACTATTTGAATTATTAATTCAAATACAACGTTATAAGGCATCATTATTAAAACTAATAATTAACGTCATTTTATTATTAAATAATTTGCTCACGCAGCTCTGTGTTTTGACACGATTTTTTTATAGACATTATAGAAATCGCTGTGAACAGAGTCTATTATACTTTAAATTCTAAGTATCTACGCATTGAGAAATCAACACACAGAGCCGCGATAACAAACTTACAATCAAAATTAGTATCCTATTACTATATCAATAAAGGTACATTTCCTAACGCCGTGGTGTTCATATTCTATCCGCAAATACATTTCTTTTATATTATTATCGAGCATAATAACTAGTAATAGTCTTATATTTATATTTTTTTGTTATTAAAGTAACTAAAGGTCAATGTGTGGGAAGATATATTGTATCAGATGCAAGACAGAAAAAAAAAACGTGACACTCGGGGAGTGGGGACTGCCGCGGTAAAGCTATTGCATGGCATTTGGGGGTGTTAGGTTATTCGTTTTTTCTTGATTCGGTCGCCGCGCTTAAATCCCGCGGTAAAAGCTATGTAATATAGCATTAAAAGAATTCAGAAAAAACTATTTGGCATGAATGAGTCCTAAGACGCTAAAAAGTTAATCAAACACAGCTGATTTCAATTGGTTTAGAATTTAGATTCATCAATTTAACTTAATATTATGTATTAAAATTATTCTGAAGTGACCAATATTTCTGCTATTTCTACTAGTCACTATGCTCGTCAACCATTATAGTATATAATAAATATGACATATGACTATATAACATTCTTATAGTAGGAGACGAAGCCGCTAGGAGTATAACATGGGAGAGGGTCGCTATATGCAAAACACTTATAATTTTTGGTGTTGTGGTGTGGCTTGTATTTGCAACATTATTTCATGTAATCTATACAACATAAATTATAATATCTTTATCATTGATAATTACTTATATTATTTTATATAATTTTCTAACAATATAAGGTGCCTATAAAATATATTACTAAAATATAAAACAGGGGGAGAATAATAAAAAAAAGAAAGACTATATATAAAAAACTAAATCTAAGTCGGAGGCTGCGGGCAATGTACCCAAGAGGCTGGCAGCATTACCTCGCTGTATCGCAAGACTGATACGTTGGCCGAGGTAAGCGCCAGCTCTGGGATCATTAGTTTTCTCAACCAGTCTTTGGGATAACTCCTTGAATAGTAGTTTGGCACCAGGGCCCCACGGGCCCAGGGTCTCAACCCCGAAAGGTACAAAAAAGTAATCACTTCCCAGTGCTTCATACTTTCTTCTTTTGTTTGTCTCCGCTTGTGCCGCCGCAGCTCCCGCCTCTCTCGTTGTGGCCGTCACGTGCGACGCCGCTAGCGTATCCACGCAGGTGGCGTCCCATACGAGAGGCCTCCCACGGCTCCACGGAACGAGCGTCATTCCGTCGGGCCTTTTGCCGTCGTCACGTGCGATACCGTTCGGCTCAAGAGTGGCCGGCACGTTGACGGAGACAAGGGCCCTGCGGATCACGTCGTTCAAGGAAGCATGGCGGGACTGGCGGCCGGCACTGCGTCGACAAGACAGGCCGTGATGACCCTGGCGGTCTACTGCGGCGCCGCAGTGGCAGCGATGGGGTTCGCTGATATTGGCTCCTAGTCGCAAACTGAGTGATAGATTGAATGTATGATTATCTAATAGTGTTCCGGTATTGGATGATGGGTTTGCCTGGAGCCAGTAGCCTGATTCCGGCTCGGCGGACGCTAGGAGACGCGCGCGATCTGTGGTGGACGAGGAATTTAGTATGTCTGTTAGTGCCAAATTAATTAGGGGTTCATCCCAATTCTTTTGGATGTTGGGGTTAGCTGGAACGTCACTGGGACAAACACGCTTCCAAGCGTTGATCGCCTCAGCTAGTGACTGAATGCCTATGTTTCCAAAAGAATTGGTGATGATTTTGATGAAAAGAGGATGAATGCTGTGAGCTGAAGAAAGGAAGGCGGGAAGAGACACGCTGGACACACTTCTGAGACCCAAGCCGCCGAAACGAATGGGAAGAGTGGCTTGGGCCCAGGAGGTGTCAGAGATTTGACAGTTGAAAATATTAATTACTGTGTCTTTTAAAATAGAGTCTAAATGGGAAAGAAGGTTGGGACACTCCCATAGAGGGCAGCACCTCAAGACATATGTAAATTGGGGCACAAACAAACAAAAACGAATTATTTGGTAAGCCATATGGGATTTTATTGCGACAAGTTTGCCAGAAGATTCTACGAATTTTTGTTTTTGTTCCGAAACGTAAGGCTCAAAACCGTCATTTAATATGGGGGCACCTAAAAGGCGGAGGGATTCTTTACTGAGAATTTTGATACTAAATTGTTAAATTCCGATATAATTACGTCGTGCGGCTGTGTGATTGGGCTATTCAAAAAAAGCTCACATTTGGAGAAATTTAAATCCAAATCTATTGCTTTAAATTTCTCTATTAATACCTGCAAATCGTGGAGAACTGTAGCCGGGTCACCACCGAGGGTGCCATCATCCAAATACCAGACGTTAAATTCAGATTGGAGGGATGTAATTGTAGAATGTATGGCAAGGCTGAAAATAGCGGGGCCCAGAGGATCGCCTTGCTGGCAACCAGTAGAGGATAGTAGGCAATCCCTGTTATATAGAAGTGTCGAATTGGCGCCGTAGCTTTGGAGGATGTATTCATATATTTCGGGAATGTGGTTATGGACTTCCTTGAGCAGAGCGCTTCTAGATACGGAGTTGAAGGCATTTTTTACATCAACCTTCACGATCACTTGTCCGGTTTTGGATTTAATATAAGTACGGAGGGCGTGAACGGCGGCTTCACATCCACCCTTACTCCCAAAGCCAAGTTGTACAGGCTGAAAAACATCTCTAAGTTTATTCGTAATGTGCTTACAACAAATTTTCGATGCGATTCTGCGGTAGGTGCAACCGACCGCTATGGGACGAATACCACCATCTTTTTTCTTTAATGCGCATAAATTAGCGCCATATAAAATAAACGTGAAATCGTGGTGGACCTTGCCAGATAGCATCAAATTTATTAAGGTCGTCAGGTCCTCTAGAAGCGCTCTGCTGGAGTCTTCAGATGCACTGATTAAGTCCTTCAGGTGCTGGGGACTTAGACCATCGTAACCGCTGGCCGATCCAGTCCTGAAAGACATTATCGCGTTTTTTACATCTTTTATGGAGGCCTCTACGGGTTGCACAGAAGGGCTAGACGAAGGAGGTATGTTCGGTGGGGGTAGTGAGGGATGTTTGTCACGGAGGGCTTCTAGGGTGTGTGCGTTGTATTGGGCTATGCTATCGCTGGAAAAAAGCATGTTGGCAGCACCTTTTAGGTCCCCATCGCTGATCTTAGATTCGATTTTGTGTATCGAGTTGTGTTGTTTACGATGAAGGTGCGGGGGTGAGTTATCATGAGAATGAAGGTGTAGAGAGGCATTGATGGTGAGGTTGTTAAAGTTGGAGCAGTTGTTTTTAATGATAGAAGTGAGTGATTTTTTTTTTATCTTGGATTGCATGTAGGACATGGAACGGAAATGTGAGTAGACTTTCCCATCGCTGGCAGCTGTCGGGATGTGAAATGACCTCTCTAATTACAGATGAAAGTTGCTTGGCTACTTGAACCCTAGCACCTTTCGGGATGCGTTTAAGGATGGGTAGTGACAATTTGTAGTTTGAAATTTTTTGCCAGAAAGGAATGTTGCATGACGGGGATGGGGTTGTTGTGGGTGTGCTACTGATATTTGAGCTGTGGCTGTGTGTCTTACCTATGTGAATGTTCAGGCCTTTTACCCCTTTGAAAGACCGGTTGCAAAACTGGCAGCGTATGAAGTTGATCGGTTCGCTCGCAGTCTCCGACATGTAAAGCTTATAAAAGAAATTACTAAACTAAAACAATTTTCAAAGGGCGCGTAATAGTTAGTAAGGAAAAAATAAAACCTAAACAAAATAGTAATAAAAAAAAAACCTTAAGTATAATATAATAAAGGGCTATACTAAACTACCTTAAAGAATTCATAACAGATAAAAATAATATACTATACTCGAAATACTTAATAATATTAGATATAAGTAGGTACTTTTTCCTCTGCCTCTTGTTTCTTGGATGCGTGAACCAACGATATCAAAATATACTTCTATAGCGTGAACATATCGAGAGCTGCTGCCGGTTCCAAAGCCGATGCCAGAGCAGTCTACCCGCTGTCTGCGTCTCTTGGATCAACGACTACATCTTCTTTTTATTATTGACAAATTGATCGGGATACATTTAATATTATCTTAAAAAGTTCGAAAACTATGCTGCGTCTTCCCTCGACAGAGGTTTTGCCCGCTTGGGCTGCTGTGAATTACTGATTATGGCAATATTAATGCTGAAAAGGGAGTGTTTTACACTGAATGCCTAAACTTGTATAAATTTTTCTATTTTTTATCCAAAAAAAATTGCAGGGAAAAATTTTAACTTGACATGATATCATGACATCCATAGACAATATTATAATATCTTTTATAATATCTTAATCATCTCTAAATACTGTCAAAAAGGCTTTATTTAAGTGTGATAAAAGCAAACAAACTAATCGTGAAAACGACTGGAACAATAATTTCGGAAAATTGTGTTTACAATCAGCTAAAATGTTTATTTAAAATTTACATTTAGGAACTGCGTCCAGAGGGAGTACCAATATTATATTTTTTGACCAAATTTTTATGTCGGTTGGTCCCAAAGATATTATAATTTCAATACATTTCAAGTTCGGGTCTGACATCTGTGTAGGGATAAAACGTATTTTTAACCGACTTCCAAAAAGGAGGAGGTTATATGTTCGTCTGTATATATTTTTTTTTTGTATGTTCAACCATAACTTCGCCGTTTGTGGACCGATTTTCATGATTCTTTTGTTGTTGTACAGGGTTGAATCCGAATTTGGTACCATGTTCACAAAAGTGGTGACCTGATGATGGGATCCATGAGGAATCGAGGGGACTCCTTGAAATTTGTATGGAAACTTATAGTGATTTTGATTTTTTCTGAAGCGTTCGGGGTAAATGCTACCAAAAAGTAAAACTTTGCACCAGGTTATACCCTGGATCCGAAGGTACCGAGCAGAACTTTTGAATCCTTAAAGATACAGGTTCGGGGATTTCGCTGTTGTTTAAACAACTCAAACTCAAACTCAATTTTTTTTATTCAGAATAAATTTTTGCAAATATTTTCTGAAAGTCTACATGATGCCTACCACCGGTTCGGGAACTAAAACAAATCAAGGGATCAATCAAACTGAAAGCATAAGCCAACACATCAATTTGATTGATCATCATCATCACAAGTATAATTATACCATGGGTCATCACATTATGACCCAATTATTGGTACTTTTCATGATATTTTGCATCGAAGCAGATGTTTTTGATGATTATTTCGGTGTTTGTGGACCGATTTTCAAAATTCTCGTGTTTTTGTATAGGATAATATAATCTTAATTTCGTATAACAATTATGAAAGTGGTGAACGCATGATGGGATCTATGAGCAATCGAGGGAATTCCTTGAAATTTATCAAAACACTCATAGTGGTTAAAATGTTGTTTCTAAACTTACACTTAAGTTACGAATAAGAGAAAGTTCATACGAAGGTGCCTCTTGGTCCAAAGACACTGAACAGAACTCATGAACCTTTAAAGATAAAAGTTTGGAAATTGCAGCATCGCTTAGATAACTGCAAGCATTTACCACAATTTCACTTACAGTATTATAATATTAAGGATACTTAGTATTCGTAGTGGTTATCTACGCATAACGCCTTGTTTTGTATATAACTAAAAAGAGTGAAATTATTATTTTTTAACAAAAAATTGAACCCGACTTACAAGGAAAAAAACAAAATTCTTAAAATGGCCTAAAAAGTATGAAGAATAAGAATTATTTCATGCTTTTTAGGCCATTTTAAGAATTTTGTTTTTTTCCTCGGAAGTCGGGTTCAATTTTTTGTTAAAAAATAATTATGTGAGTTTTTTATTTCGTATTAGGATATTTCAGTAAAATGTCAAATACATAAGCCCTACAAAAATATGGAGCTAAAACCTATCAGAACCTATATTAACTAAATAAACAAAGATGCTACAGTTGATTACGACAACGTAGTTAGGAAACCAAAATGCATTGATCTAAGTGTCGATCGTGAATCTTATCACTTATTACATTTTTTAACTTCGTCATTATTATTTTGGCTATGTTTAAAAAATACAAATAGAACACGAACCACATCACCAGGAATCCACAACACCAAAGCAACACAAGTCCAAGCCTAAATCCTCGAATCGTTTAGGCGGAATTTCTTACAGTATACCCCTTTTCAAAACGGACGGTGGTGCACGTATGACGGCTGGTACGTGGTGGGGTAGTGGCGGTAGCGGTGGGAGTGGGAGTGGGGGTGGGGGTGGGAGTGGGAGTGAGGGTGGGGGAGGGCGTAGTCGGAGCGGTGCAGCATGTCAAGCTGGTCAAGGCTGTGGTGGCGCTGCGGCAGCGGCACTTTCCGGGCAGCGTGCGGAAGAGTATTGGTACAAATTTACTGGCATAGATAAGTTTTTTTTATCAAAAACTTTGCATCAGTATAATGTCAATTAGATTACAGCAAAATGATAATCATTGAGATCAGTACACTCTGCAAGAACTATAGAAACTGTAAAACCTGCCTGTTGTAGATTTATATATATATTTTTTATGTGTGTTTCAAACTCTTACAGTGTTGATGACTGTGGCTTGTGCAATTCTATTTCGCTAGCTTGGTAATAACCACTCAAATAACGTCAGATTGCACTAGCCACAAATACTATTTATAGTTTCGGAAGACACACTTTGCAGTTGGAAAATCACAGCTACTGTGACCTATTTTAAAATACATTGTATATTATTAATAAAGGAGTGTGTATATGGATAATTATTTTTACACACTACACATGGCAATAGTATAGTGTGCAAATTACCTCTATTATGGTGGAAGCCGGCTGCCCAGCCCGCGTAGTACGCCGCTTTCTGCTTGCCGTGCTCTTCCGCCACCTGAAATGTATTCAGTTCAACATTAAATATACAGAGTAATTTACAAGTTTGAAGTTACGAGTAAAAGGTAAAAAAACGGCAATACAAGCGGTATTTTTAGGTTAAAAGATTTCATTTATTATAAAAAAATATCAACTTTATAATAAAACGAGTATCTTTTTACACAGTCATGTAAAATGATTACCAATAACGAGAACAACAACTAAAAACCTGTTTTTAAAAGTTCTTTTCGAACCAAACTATCTAACCAGGAGTTTCATAGTTTAATTCGAAAAGTTTGAATAGTTTGAATCAAATTGAAATGAAAATGAAATTATTTTGGGTAACGACCTAAAACCAAATGAACATACAAAAATAAAAAAAGTTAAAAAAAATCCACAGCCGAACATATAACCTCCTCGTTTTTTGGAAGTCGGTTAGTAAAAAACGATTGTGTTATAGACCACACAACTGAAGTAAAACTTCTTGAACTCCAAGTTAAGTATGCATATTGTATATAGAAAGAAGAAGATGTGCGCGCACAACTCTCTGTTCGCCTCGCCCGATCCTACTTTTCGTAACGCTCTCGTCACGCATTTTCCAGCTTACTCCCCAAGTCAAGCGTGAGTATAGAAGTTTTACTTAAAAAAAACGCAAATAATAAAAACAATGTGTGCGTGTGTGCGTGCGCACCGTATCCGCGTGCGTGTCGCTGTGCAGACGCGGCCGCGCGCTGTACGCCACGCCCGCGCGCACCGGCTAATTTCGCCCCGCCCCCCACCCCCCGCCAATCGGCCGCATGCAACAGAAACTCACTTGTAGATACAACACACACTATTGCACGAATTATGTCTTTTTCACAGCAGATGGGAAAGAAATGACGCATGCTCGTAGAAAACAAGATAGAAATGAAACATGTTGAAGACTGAAGTTTGATTATGATGTAAGTAATTAACTGAGTTGCTGAAATAACCTATTAAGTCTTGTAACATTATTTGAATAATTTGTTATACAATTATTTCCATACTCATCACCGCGGGTTGGGGATAGCGATTTTAACTCGATAACGGCTGAACCGATTCTGCTAATTTTAGTCTTAAAATAATCCTTACTAAAGACTTGTCACTTGAAAACCTTCCCTGGACTTCATCCAGGGAAGGTTTTTAAGGGACACGAAGTTCACCGGGACAGCTAGTTACTGATTAAAAATTTTGTGACATCATAATATCAAAGTGGCTGAAAATTACTTATACACACCTTGACACAGAGCGGCTCCGTGCCGCCCTCCGGTATGACGTTGTTGAGCGCCGCTATCGCCTCCTGCGCCTCCTCGCGCTTGTCGAATCTGAAAACACATCCAAAACCTATTACATTAAAATACACGATATATTAAAAGTTTGGACTGCAGAGAAATGCTGCTAGCAAACAAAGCTGTTGTGCAAAGAGCGTACTTAATATGCACAAGGATAACGAAGGCCACGCCCCTTGGCATGCCGCTGCTCAAATCACGCAGTTTGTTATATACTGAAAGTAGTTTACAAAATGCAGCCTTTGTTACACAGAGTAAGTTCCTAAAGAAGGCTACACTCCACGCTTATCTATTGTGCAGTATATGTCAAATATACCTACCGCAGTATAAGTAACATACAGTATGTACTATGTACTTACACCTTAAGAAAGCCACGCCCCACTCCATACTATTACGTAGAATGTATTATGCTGCGGCCGCACACGCGTAGTGTTTCGAGCTTGAGACGATACCATTGGACGATCTGCGTGTAACGTCCAATGGTATCGTCTCATAGCACGAAGCTTAGTGACAATAGACGCACGTGCGGCCGCGGCATTATACAAAACGCAACATTAGTACGTACCTGACAAAGGCCACGCCCCTCGGCGTCCCGTTGCTCTTGTCCCGCAGTATGTGTTTCTGGACGATCCGCCCGTACTTGCCGAAGATCGTCTCAAGCTGCTCCTCCGTGATAGCCCGGGGGAGGTTCGTCACGTACAGATTCGTGTCCTTTATATCGTCACCCGATGGCCGCGCGTACGATACCTGTAGGAAGATGAACAGCAGCGGTATCACGTATCTTGCGAACGCAATGCGATAGCAAATATTACGCGATAATTGCTCCAAAATCGCAATTTCGTATCACGTATCAGCCAAAACAATACGATTGCAATCGATCGCTATACGTGACACCATTGTTTTTATACCCAGCAGTCGCTTGCGTGATTATTGCTAGTGGATAGTTGATCGCTATTTTTACGTGATAGCCCTGCGGGTACATAAATATACTGGATACCGTCCACAACTCTGGTGCGCGATAATTCGTCTATCGCGCAAGAACCGTACATTTATTCGGGATCAAAAGTATCCTATTCTGTATTTAAAAGTATCTTCATACCTTTCATCTAAATGCATTTACAATTTCGCATTTATAATATCAGTAAGGACACCATCTAAGAAATTGTTTTGCAGACATAGGTAGTTATTTGATCGGGTTATAAAATAGAATCCAAGCGTCAATGCTCTTTTACAAAATGTTAAAACTTGTGACTCTTAGTTACCTTTAGTCTTTTATTCCGCAACTGGTAACCATTGAATGTCTCTATCGCTCTCGCCGCGTCCTCTTCTCTCGTGAAGTTCACAAAACCGAACCCGTAACTATAACCAGTCTGAAAATTATAAAAATATTATTATTCTCCATGTGCTTTTTAATGATATAAAATTATATAATATTTTATGATACCCAAAAAAGGCTATCGTAGACGCAGTACGTATGTGCACACGCAAGGACGCATTTACGTATACACGTACGTGCGCGCCCGCAACTGGGTACGTGCGTCCTATACACGCAGTACGTCTGTGCACACGCGAGGACGCATTTACGTATACACGTACGTGCGCGCCCGCAACTGGGTACGTGCGTCCTATAGACGCAGTACGTATGTGCGCGTAGACATCAACTACGATAACATGGCGCGCCCCTCCAAATGACTGTTTCAATGTGTGCAGTCACATCCTTATGAAAGAGTTTGTATGTAGTAAGTATTCAACCAATCACAGTACACGTAATATTTCGCTCAATGTCACTTATTATCATGTTGGTTGACTAATCATAACTATCCGACCGCGCAAGACAACGCAAATAAAACGATTTGACAACGCACTTCAAACGTTTTGAATTTTGGAGGGGCGCGCCAAGTTATCGTAGTTGATGTCTACGCAAGGACGCATTTACGTATACACGTACTGTTACAACCCTAGCTAGTTAGTACATTTCGTTTACTTAGCATTTCTATATTCTTCCATATTTTTCCGTTTGCGTTGCAGTTTTCGTTTAGCGTTCATTTTACTTCAATTTATGGTCAGTTAGATTCTGGAAGCCGGGCGAGTAAGGTGTGGGAAGTCGTAGTAAAGTGTAAGTAATTAATAATTTAATTAAGTTGGACTTTGTTTTTTTTTTTAAACTTACACAGAGGGTGCTGTAAAACAATACGTATACGCCCGCTCACAAGTGCGTACCAACCTTGAAATCCTTCATGACCCTGCAGCTCTCTATGGGTCCGATGCTCATGAACATGGCGTACAGGTCCTTCTCCGTCATGGTCTGCGGGAGATAGTTGACGATGAGGTTGGTGCGGGCCCCATCCCCCGCCGCCGACACTCCGCCCCCCTCCGACATGCTGCCCCAGCAGCGCCCGCCGATCGGCCGACGGTATTGGTGGGCTATTTGCTGGAAATACAATGAAATTATATAGTAATGCAAAAGTTCGAACTTGACTGACCGCGCTTCCGTGTACAGTGCGACAAGGCTTTATATGAACGAAGGCGCTGCTGGTAAAGGAGAACTGTCAAAAATGACGTTTTTGCATGATGGCAGTCGTTCGTTCCTTTTTTCGCCACGTTCACTTAAGCCTAGTCGAATGTCGACCTGTATCTAGATTAAAATGTCAGTTTGTAATGGAAATAAAAAAGGTTGCAGCTTAGAAAGCATGAATGTACGAGTGAAAAGTACATTTTGGATGTAGCATTATTTGTAATATTTATCGATTTTTTTTCGAATACACTAGAATTATTTTAATCGCAACCGAAAATTTTCATCATAAGCATATTTCGAATTATTCAATTTTTTCGAATATTTCAAATTGAATAGTTAAGTATGTCTGTAACATTTTGCATTTATACTGCAATGTTTCTAGATTCTAGAAGGATCACGTACTTCCATGATCAACATACATTTTTTCATCATATTGTTATCTTCATCACTTCGATAATAAGGTCGGTCGTAAGTTACAAGTTATTGGCAATTGCGACAAACATTTGAATAAGCCAAAAAACGGGGCCAAGTCTGAAGCCGACCGTGACACACCTCTCGAACCACTTCAACCGCCTTTGTACTACGATGGAGCTCAGCGCTTGTAACCCAAAAACTATCAATAGATTCCCTGCTATACGATATCAACGGAAGCTATTAACGATTGCTATAATATTAATAACATCACTATCCATACTGATATTATAAATGCGAAAGTGTGTCTGTCTGTCTGTTACCTCACGCCCAAACCGAATTTGCTGAAATTTGGTATAGAGATATTTGAGTCCCGGGAAAGGACATCTAAAGCCCGTCACAGACTTAGCTATAACATATATTAATATTTTTATAGCTAGGCATATTACTATATATTTTCTGTACTAATTTTCGCGTGACCGCACACTCAGCTATGATATTTATTTCTGTGACATGTGGATTTAGTATAAAAAATATATAGTAATATGCCTAGCTATAAAAATATTAATACATATTATAGCTAAGTCTGTGACGGGCTTAATAGGATACTTTTCATCCCGCAAAAATGTACTGTTCTCGCGAGGTAAACGGATTTTGGGGCCACAAAGTTGCAAGCGTCATCTAGTTAATGCAATAAATATTGACTTTACTATAATGAAAATTACAAGGCACAGAATTTCGATACAAATTTTAATATTTTTTTTATATTTTGTGTTAAGATACGCCGTTTAAACTTTAGACGTCGCAAGTTCGTTGCGCCAAAGTCAATTATGTGATAGAAACCGTACATTTTTCCTCATTAAATATTTTATATCCTTTCCCTGGAACCAATGTACATCTAGTCTATACCCACTAACGCCTCCATCGTGGGTATTGCAGACACTAGAGATTTTCAAATGTTATTCGGCAACCGGCTGCCGCTTAGAGATTGGGGTTAGGCCGCGTTTCCACTGACGCGGAGCGGATCTTAGCGGTGTCGAATTGACCAATCACCATGCTCGAAATTTTCGCTCCGCTTCGCTCTCATTCCGATGGAATAGCACGATTGGTCAATTCAGGCACCGCTAAGCTCCGCTCCGCTCCGCTTCAGTGGAAACGCACCCTAAGCGTGAAAAGCTAACAGGCAGACGCATTTACATTTGTGCCTATATTATGAATTATATTAAAAGTAGGTATTATATTCATCAACTACCTAACTGCAATAGAATGCCTTTTAGACTTATTAGGTTTAAAGGTTTAGATATTTAAGTCATGATTTTTTATGATATTTACTCCTTGGTATTATCAAAAACCATTTTATTTTCTCTTACATCTCAAACAAAAACATTTTAGCGAGCCTCGCCCTACAAAAACTAGAATATAGTAATAAAACATGCCCCCACTTCTTACGGCAGACAGTTACAAGGGGCTTTGGCGGCCGGCCAACGCAAATGGAAGTAACTTCTTAACCTAACGCGTTGTTACAGTTCATTATGTATTGCAGTGTCATTAGTGCCAACATAACGAAATTATTGACACACGAACTCCTGTATTGAGCACGTACCTACTTTACGACTGTACATGTACACGCTATAGCGCGCCAATCGTTTAATTTTTGAGTTCTATACCCATTACCCGGGTTTAAACGGGCCGAAACATTTAAATTCTCAGAATTAATGTATGCATTACGCTCTGGAGTTAAGGTTCAATTTTCTATGTTTAGTTTTTGGGAATTCGCTTCGATGCGCTTCGCTTCTGAGCTAGTATAAATTGACCCTAAGACTGCCAGCCATAGCCAGATTGGATTTATGACGCCACAGATGGACATGTCAAACTAATAGGACCTTTTTATTTGCATCAAGCTAAAAAGGTGCAACTTATAAAAATGTTAAAATATGATGCCACCTTTGATATCAACTAAATTAGGAAGCTGAAAAATCAGAATGTAGCCTATACACAAGTGTACTAAAAGATAGGCACCAAAAATAGTTTAGTACTAAGTAAAGGCTCTCAACAACTTACAAGATTATAAGTAAGATCTCCTTTTACACTATGGACACTTATTTTATACTACAAATCTTAGAATTGTTTTTGAATTAAAAATAATTAAAATTAAAGTTATGAAAAAATCAACTTATTACATGAAACAAGCTACAAAACTAAACCATCCCGATTTATAATCTAATAGGTCATGTATGATTTTCTAAAAAAATCAGTTCTGTTTTTAAAATTGTAGATTAAACTTTTTAAAAACATAAATACTTAGAATTAATTGTGATTTGGGATGCTTCGGGTAGAAAATTATTTCTCCATTCACATACCGTACACTTAAATATTTTAAGGAATTTCTAATTATGTATTTCAGAGTCAAGTCAAGTCTGTCAGTCTAGGGGATTACTAGTACAATCAAAGCACTAGTAATTTTGATTATTTTTATTTATAGCATTAAAAACAACAATAACCATTAACCATGCTTTATATCAGAATACATAATTTATGAAAACTTTAATGATCTAGAAACAAGAATTTACCAACCGTTTGGGAGTTTCAGCTTGGGATACTAGAACAGGCAAAAAAAATTAAAAAGAGGTTTTAAATATGTTTATATTTGAAACCTCTATATTTGAAACCTCTTGATGATTAATTAATTATAATCCATACTAACATTATAATTATGTCTGTCTGTTACCTTTTCGCACCTAAACTGAATGCTGAAGCAATTTTGATTAAATTTGGTACGGAGTTACTGTGAGTTTCAGGAAAGAGACTCATTACTTTTTATATCGGAAAGAAGTATGGATCCCGCGCGGATACACGAATTTGGCGCGGTGGAGTTGCAGGTGTCATGTGGCTTATAAGTGGAAGATCACAAAATCAGGGTGAATAAATGTCATAAAACTATGTGTATAAATAAAAGTGAATTCTAAATTGTGTTAGCCATGCTAAAACTCGAGAGCAGCTGATCCAAATTGGCTAATATTAGTCTAGAAAAGAGCGTCCGTGGCCTAATGGGTAGACCTTTGGTTCTCACTCATAGAGGGAGCAGGTTCGATCCCGGGTGGAGGCGTATACCAATGAGTACATTTTCTGATCTCAAGTACATAATACGAACGCGAAAATACTGTATAAATCATCCACAACGGATGCAAAAGCTTAGTTTTTGATGTGATAACGTCTTATAATTCGATATGGGGTGCGCGCCCGAAAAATATGACAGTTCATGCGTCTTTACCTTGCTCTGAGGCGTTCCATATAAGGCTTGAAGTGCAAGGGAGAGCACGGGACGAGCAACAAGGAAGCACAATCGGCCTTTGTGTTCGGCAGCGTTCCACATCCGTCTCTCTCCTAAGTCCTACTTGAGTGAGCGATGCTTATATTTTAAAGAAAGCGAAAAGTAAGTATTGCCGCCGCGTGGACGCAAAGCTGGAACTTGGCGCTGTGATATCTAGCTTGTCCCGCTGGGCCAACAAGACGCTGATGTAAGTGCTGCAATTGTCGATATCTTGCTACTCGAAATTGGTAGTGAGGTGACACTTGTAGTAATTACTATTGTTTTTACGTAACATTTTTAAATTTTTTTTTTTTATAAAATGTAGAGGTCCGATAGCAGTAAAAAATACAATAAAAGTACTTTGGTGATATATTGAAATAGAACTTTGTTCTTTGCATAGGTCGATTCGAAAGAAATACATCGAAATAACTTTAGGTTACAGTCGAAAAAGTTTGTTTCTATTTATAGAGATTCGGAAGCGAGGGTTAAGGGGTTAATTAAGGATAGTTGAACTATCGTCAGTAAACCAACTTTACAGACAACAGATTTTTTTTTAGTCTTGAAATATTTGTGGAAGTCCAGGGAAGGTTTATATCATGAATAGAATTATAGGAAGTTCACCAGGTCATCTGGTTTATAAATAGAAGTGTTACTCACATTTTCTATGGGGTTGAATCTGACATTTTCTATTGGATTGAAACCTCTGTCCCAACTGCTGATGGGGGTGCCCCCAAACAGGTACCCTGGGTATCTCTCACCCATTTTCTTCTATTACTATTCCGTGTTATTCACTTAATATCAATTTAACTTAACTCCTATACTAGTTCCATCATCTGCTCCGTCACTATATTTGACCATCTGCAAAAAAAAAAGCATTTATTTCATACATATTTATGATCAATTCTTGTACTTAAATAACTTCTGTTTAGTTTTATTGCTGTTTTTGGTATTTTAAAAACTATTGGGTATTTCAAATTGCATTGTAAGTTACATGTTTTCATTTGCATGACAATTATTATGGTAGGACGTAGGTTTGGTTGCCTTTTTCTGCATCCTAATTAAATATTTGTAATAATAAAAAATATTGTGTTACAATACTGTAATCATTAAAAAATATGATATACTTTGCATTATTTTTAACTGTTACTTGTATTTTGCTAAAAAACACTCTGCATAATATTTTACTATTGTAACTAAGAAATATATTTAAATCAACTTTTATAATTCATTTCACTATTAAATTTTGTACTTGCCTTGTGGTTTAGACCATAGCTAAAACATAAGTGACACACACACACATAAGTAAAACATAATGACCTTTCTATGAATCTAGTGGGCTATGATTTATAAGGTCAATGTCCTTTTAGTTTTAATTTCATAAAGATATTATTAATTCTGAAGACTGAGTTTTGTTCAGTTAATTATGTGTTAATTTTTTCCAAAACCAAAAACTAAGCTGCAGTACGCTTTCATCACAATTAACTACGACAAATAATTAATAATATTTTAAAAAATGTGTTATTGATTTCTTCAATTAGGAATCCATACAATAAGACTACGATAATATACAAAACAGCAAATACTAATCAAATGTGTAAAGATTAATTTAAATATTAATTAAATTTTGAATGCAAGCCTGTAATGAAATAAATGTTCATTTTTTAATTAAATGAAATGTTTGAAAATACGAGCTACATCTATGTTACAGAAAGTTGAGTAGTTAATACTTACATATAGTGTAAACAACTATTTAATGTGTTTATTTTACTTCCAGTAATGTGGTGTTAGAACAGTTATAATTAAAATTATTTAAATTTAATGCTGAAAATAGGAAAATGGATTAAATCTACTAGAGCAAGCCAAAATTTCTGTGTCAACTGTCAAATATTTTTATGTCATTAAATTTACAAATGCATAGAAAAATATGGTTTTATTTTTAATTTTAGCAGCAAAGAACAAACTGTCAAAGTTAAAAGTGTTAAGGGCCCCCGAGACGATCAAACGGTTTGACTCAAACACGTAAATTTTGATTTGACTCAAACCATTTTGATCGTTTACAAAGCTATAAGTTTGAACGGTTTGTCAAACATTTACGTGTTTGAAGCTCGTTTGATGAAATTTCATATTTTTGTTGTGTATGACGCGCCGTTTGATCGTGTTCCGATGCGTTTGAACAAACTTTATACCATTCTTTGGAGTAGGTACATTATTTTTAACCGACTGAAAAAGAGGAGGTTATCAATTCGATGCGTATGTAAGTAATATTTCCAGAACTGCCCAGTTTTTGTATATAATGTTAGTCTATATCAGCATCTGAACAAATGTGCACCATTTCAAAAGTGTATGTATGTTTTTATGTTTGTGTTCACATATCTCCGGAACTACAAGTCTGATTTAAATATTTTTTGTTGTACTATAATAGGTATTGTTTAACTTGGGAGACTTCTGCAAGTTTCATCAAAATAGGTTTAGTAGTTTTTGAGTTAAGGAATTTAATTCTCAATTTCGTTCAATTTTTAAATCGGTTTTATCTTTTAAAAAATAATATTTATTCGTCACAAGACGTGTACTCCACAGCTAGTATTGAACCAAACTGCGCAGTTTCGTTTGACAAACCGTTCAAACCGACATCAAACGGTTGCATCAAACACGGGTTTGAATCAAACCGTTTGATCGTCTCGGGGGCCCTTTAAAGCTACGTCCGCACGTTTGGCGTTTGCTACAAACTACAAATCGTCACAAATGGACACAAAAATTTGGCTTGATTTCGAAATCCATCCACACGTTTGCGAGTGAGTTGGTATGTTCTGACGCGGCAAGCATGACGGACGTCGAAGTTGCTGTATCTGCTATAAACATTTGGCAGTTATTTTTATATAAATAAAATTAGAGTGTCTGTTTGTAATATTGAAAGAATATATTATATACTCTACATACTCCAAAACAACATTTTTTTAAAAATTTATCTGTATGTCTGTCTGTCGGTCTGTCTGTTTGTTCCGGCTAATATCTGAAACAGCTGGAGCTATTTTGACGGGACTTTTTTTGGTAGATAGCTTAAGTAGTAAGGAGTAGCTTAGGCTACTTTTCAACCGACTTCCAAAAAGAAGGAGGATATATTATTTTACTTTGACGCGGGCGAAGTCGCGGGCAACAGCTAGTTATAAATATAAAAAAACTATATAATTAATATAATATAATTTAATACGTTTTCATTTGACCACCAGTCATTCATTTTTCGAAAGCACACACAGACATACTACGTACGTATAGCACGTCTGTTCGCTTACTGAGCATCGACAAGAATGAACGCGCACAAACGTGTGGACGGGTGGCAAACGCTTGCGGCAAATTCCCTTTGATTTTCGTTCAAAAACCGACACTGGGTCGGATCGGCTACAAGTCTTTGCAAACCTAAACAAACCAAGCCAAACTCCCTATCCACACGTTTGTTTTTGTGACCGTTTGTGACGATTTGTTGAGGTTTGGCAAACGTGCGGACGGGCCTTAATATACAATGCAAAGGGCCCCCGAGACGATCAAACGGTTTGATTCAAACCTTACGTGTTTGATGCAACCGTTTGATGTCGGTTTGAACGGTTTGTCAAACGAAACTGCGCAGTTTGGTTCAATACTCGCTGCCAGTACACGTCTTGTGACGAATAAATATTATTTTTAAAAGATAAAACCGACTTAAAAATTGTACGAAATTGAGAATTAAATTCCCTATCTCAAAAACTATTAAACCTATTTTGATGAAACCTGCAGAAGTCTACCAAGTTAAACAATACTTAATATAGTACAACAAAAAATATTTAAATCGGACTTGTAGTTCCGGAGATATGTGAACACAAACATAAAAACATACATACACTTTTGAAATGTTGCACATTTGTTCAGATGCTGATATAGACTAACATTATTATATACGAAAACTGGGCAGTTCTGGAAATATTACATACATACGCATCGAATTGATAACCTCCTCTTTTTTAGTCGGTTAAAAATAATTTACCTACTCCAAAGAATGGTACAAAGTTTGTTCAAATGTATCGGAAGTCGGAACACGATCAAAGGGTGCGTCAAACACAACAAAAATATAAAATTTCATCAAACGAGCTTCAAACACGTTGTAGCAGTACCTATACGTTCGTTCGGCGTAGTTTTCTTTGTTTCAATCGCCGAACGAACATATAGGTACTGTTACAACGTAAATGTTTGACAAACCGTTCAAACGAGCTTTGTAAACGATCAAAATGGTTTGAGTCAAACCAAAATTTACGTGTTTGAGTCAAATCGTTTGATCGTCTCGGGGGCCCTTAAAACGGCAAAACTCACAATCTAACCAAAAATCTTATAAAATGTGTTCACTCTAGACTCTAGACTTTGAATCAATTTCTGTGAAAATGATTTTGGCACATGACACTAACACTGACACTAATAATTTTTGACTTTGCGCATGCGAAACGAACACGATCATTGACGACCATTGTGCTTGCGATGGTCAAATTACGTCTCAATTTTTTTCAATAATAATTAAATATCGAATAATTCCTTAAAAATCGATTATAAATAATCATTATATTATAATTAATAATAAGTGTCTGGGTGTCCAATTTCTTACATATTTAGCACTTTCATAATTTAATTGGATGTACTACGGAATAGGCTACTTGATATACTTTTTTTCTTCATGCTAATCGCTTCTTAATCATTCATTTTCACGAAAAACTAATATTTTAATATTTTACACGGTAGAAACCCATAAAAATGTTTATTGAAAAATAAGCATCTTAAATAGCGCCGAAAACACTGTCCGCCATAGTGTGACGTCATACGTTTTGTATTTTAAACTCTCTTTATTGAACATTTTTCTATGTGCTAAATGTACGAGTCTAATAGTGCCCAAAAATTATAAAAGAATTAAATAAGGAATTAGAAATCATTTGTAATGTTGAAAACTTTTGGAAAAAGTTTTGGCCATTTCATTTCCCGTCTACAATAAATGGAGATAATATATAAAACTGATGTTTTATTTGAACTATTCAAGAACATAAATTTTACAAATCTTTCTAGGCTTATTCTTATTATTTATGTACAGTTAAACTTACATATAACGGGCGCCTTAAATAAAAGATATTAAATTAGTATGAGGATGACGTCACATCCAAAAAAGCGTTTTCGTTAGTACAAATCATAGTTTCATAAAATCATATTTTCAAATCGACTTTATTTATCAATCACAAGCTTTTATTTGACGATAAGGGTGAAATACGGTTTCCAAGGCCAAGTTCTACTAGAAATATGCATTTGTTCAATGAAATTGAATGTAGTCAAGTAGCCTATTTGACCTTATAATATACATCCTATAGTAGGGGAGGTAGTGCTAGCGTTCGCTAAGTCATTTCATACCGACCAAATTTTTATCCAGCGGTAGCTTAATATTTATCAATCAATATAATCAGCGTCAGTCGCCGCACCCGTGGTGGAATGTTAACTGAGAGTATTTCAAAGTTGTAAAAAAAATAGTTGCGAAAAGTGATTTTATACCGAATGAAACTTTGATGGATGATTATTGAGGTCATGTTTAACCAAAAAATCACCGTCAGCCGTATTGCAGACGGGGGATTCAACGTCAGTCGCGTTACTGAACATCTAAAATTTTTTTGAATATAAAGTCATTTTATACCGTACAAAATTTATACAGGTGAATATTTCTACTTTGTAAATAATAAAGAAAACCGTCAGTCGCTAATACGATGGTGGAAAAACCGTCAGTCAGCGATTAAAGTTATGATATTTGTGAAGAAAAATTACATACATTTTACTTTAAAAGCGCCATCTGTTGTTATATACTAAAACTAAAATAACACCTACCGAACCTAAACGTGTATAATCTAGATATGAACCTTTATTAGGTGCGAATTGGGATCTTTTTAATGTCAATTCAATACGATTCCCAACAACAACTTTGAGATCCTCTCAATTTTTATTCCACCCATTATGAAGTGGCTGACGATCAAAGCTGTTATGTATTAATGGAATACTATTATTGTAACGATTTTCGCTCGGTATGAAATGACTTTTTAAACTGAGCGCGACCTCCCCTACTACAAGTCAATGGGTAAATGTTTTGTATCGAAAATTAATATCGATAATAAAATATTATCTATACTCTATGGTCGATTCGGCAAGCGGTTAGCGGCCTTGGTGCAGGGCTTCATAACGTTATCGAAAAACAAAAAAAATATCGTTACGTACCGTTATTTTCATAATGGTAGCCAGATAACGTTATTTTTTTAACGATATCTAGTAAAATAACGTTATATTTACCGTTATTATTATAACGTTATTTTTTCGTTATGGCATAACAAAAAAATAACGTTATAATAATAACGGTAAATATAACGTTATTTTCTGGTATCAGGTATGCGATCGTGCACGGTGCACCAAATCTCACTCATATTTAAAATGTAATAAGCGTTCTCTGTGAAAATACAAAGAAAAAAATACACCTTAAAAGCGTGATTACGCTTAGAAAATTTTCCCGCCTGTCATGACTTTCTTGACGGACTATAACGTTATCAAAGAACATATATTTACCGTTATAAATCCTATATAACGTTATAACATTTACCGTTATTAAATACATTTATAACGTTATTTCTAGTATCGGTTTTATATCGTAATAATACATTTAATAGTACGTTTAATATCGTAATAATATCTCGCTGGTAGTGTGATGGTACATGCACTTATGCGCTAGTTCCGGAGACGGAGATATTCTATGGGATTTCTGGGGGGAAAATCAAATTAGTTCAGGGGTAGAGATCAACTACGATATCATGGCACGCCCCTCCAAATGACTGTTTCAATGTATGCAGTCACATCCTTATGAAAGAGTTTGTATGTAGTAAGTATTCAACCAATCACAGTACACGTAATATTTCAGTTAATTTCAGTCATGACCAAGATTTGTTGGTCAACTAATCATAACTAGCCTACCGCGCAAGACAACGCACTTCAAACGTTTTGACAACGCACTTCAAATGTTTTGAATTTTGGAGGGGCGCGCCATGTTGTCGTAACTCGTAGTTGATTTTAGGGCTTCAAATAACGTTATTTTTTCATAACGTTATTGCTTCAAGGGCATAGATAACGTTATGAAAATTTAACCGGTACTAGAAATAACGTCATAAATGTATTTAATAACGGTAAATGTTATAACGTTATATAGGATTTATAACGGTAAATATATGTTCTTTGATAACGTTATAGTCCGTCAAGAAAGTCATGACAGGCGGGAAAATTTTCTAAACGTAATCACGCTTTTAAGGTGTATTTTTTTCTTTGTATTTTCACAGAGAACGCTTATTACATTTTAAATATGAGTGAGATTTGGTGCACCGTGCACGATCGCATACCTGATACAAGAAAATAACGTTATATTTACCGTTATTATTATAACGTTATTTTTTTGTTATGCCATAACGAAATAATAACGTTATAATAATAACGGTAAATATAACTTTATTTTACTAGATATCGTTTAAAAAAATAACGTTATTTGGCTACCATTATGAAAATAACGGTACGTAACGATATTTTTTCTGTTATTCGATAACGTTATGAAGCCCTGGTTGATTTCTACTTCGCGGACGCCGAGACCATGTGGCAAGTGGCAACACTGTAGCGTCCGTGAGTAATTTGTATTCTGTGCTGTTGCGGCGCCATTTTGTTATTTCATGGTTGTCTTCTGGAGTATAAGTTTTGGAAATTGAGAATTTGGACAATCAGTAAATAAGAACTACGTATAAAATATCGTATTGTGAAATTGTGAAAAATGTTTTCATTGTTCATATAAAGATTGCGTAACATAGATAAAGGTAAGTTAACGAATTATCATTTCATGTAACATGTAAAGGTACGCCCTGTTGAGGCCATGCATAAATAGGTAGGTACACGCTGCTAAAATAATTCACAATAATGTAATATTACTTGTCTATTAAATCACACTAAGGATACTATTACTTTTAAAAGTATACTTAGTATTACCAAAAACTGCCCATGTAAATCAGCCTTGATACGGTAGCTGGCGCCAGCATCACTGGTTCCGTTGCTGCACTGGCACTGGCACTTGATCGCATCGTTTACACGCGTCCAGTGGTCAATTCTACTTTTTTGTGGTGACTACACGTTTGCATTCTCAAAAAATGAGTGTTTCACAAAAATTAAAGGAAATTGAAAACATTGTCTAAAAATCTTTGTGCGTTATTACTAGACGAACTGACAAATATGATCAGAATATGACCACTTTTTAGATAACGTTTTTGATATGTTGATCGTTGAATAAACAAAACGCGTGGTAACCGATTAAGCGCCAGCGACTGGTGTTCACTGGCACGTAGTGTTTATACAGATCCCAGTGCCACTGGCACGGGATGCGCGGCGTGCGGGCGGCGTTCACTGGATCGAAAAATAGGCAGCCGGTCTATTTCGATCCAGTGCTGGATACTGGATGCTGGACTGGATTGAAACATGTTTACATTGATACAGTGCTGATCCAGCGACGGAATCTAGTGATGCTGGCGCCAGCTGCTGTATCAATGTAAATCAGCCTTTAAGCCACTTATAAATTATATATAAATTAGGCCAGTATATAAATTAGTATGATTAGTCCAAATTTTGACAGCCCACCAATCACAGAGCCTGAACCGTGTCTTGAGACCATAAAGGTAATATACCTATCGGAATAGAGAAACAATCTTGAGCTGTCAAGCTTATGCGCTTATTCCATTTGACTAAATTTAGACATCTAAATGATTTAGTAACTAAATTTAGTCAAGTGGAATAACATTTAGAAAGTTACTAAATGCTATTCCACTTGACTAAATCTAGTTACTGAATCATTTAGACGTCTAAATTTAGTTAGGTGGAATAAGTGCTTTAACCAAAATTTGATTTACATCTGTGTATACAATTATGTTTACGTGTGCGTGTCAGTGATGTACAAACATATTGTAATTCGACAAAATATTGATCATGGAATAATATTTGTAAGATTGTAAAAATAATAAAATGGGATAAAATAAAACTGCGTAGATATATTATAATAAAATTGTAATTTTTAAGTAAAATGTGACTTCTTCAAAATGCTTGCTGCATAATAATTAAGTATGCATGAATTTTTTTTGGAGTCCAGTTTGGACGGTTAATTATTTTAAGCCATGAATTCATTCTGGTATCTAGGTCAGCAGGAAATCTGAAAAATTGGCCAAGTGTGAGTCGGACTCGCGCATGAAGGGTGACCGGTTTCAACCGGGCATTTTCTAAAACCTACGAATAATAAAACCTGAGGAAATGTAACTCCCATACTAATACAGTTTTAAATTTGGTTCCATTCGAACTGTCATATAACATCAGCCTTTATACTGCTCAAGGTTACCTAAATATTGCAAATGTATGAAAAGTGAACCTAAGGTACACTTTTTTGACAAGTATTTTGGAGCATGTTTTTTGACGGAGTTACTCTTCCTTAGTTCGTAGTCTAAAACCCAGCATGATACGACACGACATTCATGACACGATTCGACACGACAGGTTACGTCAAGTCACATCAGTACACAACACGACTTCACTAGACCCTATTTTCAATTCACTGCTTGCTTTCAACTATTCCCCTATCTTGGATGAGCAGCCATATTAGATGTAGAATGACATTACATCTGTGGAAATTTCTGAAATCTATTACTGTAGCGGTTCTTGTTATGCAGCCTAGAGACAGACAGACGGACGGACGGATGGACAGAAGGACAGGCAACGAAGTCTTAGTAGTAGAGCGGGACCCCACTACTAGGACTTTTTACCCTTTGGGTGCGGAACCTTAAAAACGATAAATTATGTATGTTAATATATTAATATACTTAAACTAATTATAAACTACGGATGAGTATGTTATCATTTCAACATTCCTAGATAATTAGTATACTTAACTAAAAAATATTTTCATATCGATACTACTTATCGATAACTTGATGCAGCCCTAGTGTAAAATAGATGAAAATTGTTTACACTAAATATCCTTAAATTGTGCACCATGGCTAGTCAAGTTATGTTTTCCATATAATTAAACATATATAGAAGTGAATTATCAAAATCAATACCAATAACTCGTAGGGAATTGGCAAAAATAAACTTAAAACTAGGTCCTGTCAATGTAGAATAATTCACCTGTGAAATGAATATTTGTCCGGGTTTTTTCAATGCGTGGATCCACAATCATTCCACAAATATTTAACCGTGTTTCTAGAGCAGTATTTCTAAAAATTATTCATTATTTAACTTAAAATCACAATTTTTCTGAGATCCCAAATTGACAACGATCGGCACAGGGTCTTCTTCTTCTTTAAAAATGGCCTCCCTTGAGGAATAGCCAATGACAGTTGATTGATGACGTAAAGAGAGACTATTGTCACAGGGTCAGACAGACTGTCAAACAGATGAAAAAAAAACTATGCAACCTCAAATCACGCTTCTCTTTCTACCACGCAGTGTTACTGATAGTGACATCTCGCTTGCTCAGGCCTTTGTTTCTCTATTCCGATAGGTATATAAACTTTATGCTTGTGACCGAGATGCATCTTGAGTACTGACTATTTATACCGGCCTAAGACGAGTATGCAGACTATTCAGATGCTACATTTCTTCTTTTATTCGCAGATGAAAATATTTTGTTGATTTTATTTTGAGGTAAATTTTCTAGGTGTCACCAGTCAACATGAGTGTAATAATACGCCTCCAGAACCTTCCGTGGTCAGCAAATGCTCTGGACATTCGTAACTACTTTCGAGGTCTATCTATTCCGGAAGGAGGCGTCCACATCGTAGGAGGAGAGTTAGGAGATGCATTCATAGCCTTCAGGTAGATATACATACAACAAAATACATTCTCTGTAATATTTTCTGAAAAATATTACATTATTAGCATTTAAATATTATGTGTAGGTTATTATTTATGAAATTATTAAATAAAAATATAAATACAGTTATATTTTAACTTGCATCACTCAGAGTCAACAATTCACAAGGCTTATATGGATTGAAATGTGCGTAAGTAAATATGCCAGATCGTAAATAGCAAACAGCATTATTAGAATGATAGGAAATTATTGATGAATGAAGTTTTGTGTTAGTAAAGAGCACGGCTTATTTGATATCTCTTTTTTATCCAAGCTAGGTATACAAAAAACAACATTTTACAGCGTACAATATGTATTTTAAATAAAAAACTTGATCTAAAAAATAGACTTCCTTATCTACAGTCTTAGCTTAAACACACACATGCACATACACACACACCTAATAAAAGTTGGTAAGTAATAGTTATAAAGACTGGTTCTGTGAACCAAAAGAGGCTGATCAACCTTCATCTCACAGAAACACAATCAAGCTCCATTGGTATATGCCTTACATCAGTCTTTCCCAAAGTAGGCGATAATGCCCCCCTTGTAAGCGCTGAAGGTCTAAACTCTAAAGGGTTAAGGGGGGTGGGGCGGTGTGGAACCCACAAAAAAAATGGGGCGTTGTGTAGATGCTTGTGGAGGTGAATTAATTTATCTGGATGCATTTTAAATTGAAATATTGGGGGCGCTAAAACATAATTTGTTCTCGAAGTGGGCAGTAGACAAAGTTTGGGAACGTCTGCCTCACATCATAGGCCATGCAGAAGGTGCTGCAACATGTGGTGCCTTCTACATGCAGAAAATAGAAACCGACTTCACTTTTCACTGGATCTGTCTACATTTTTTATTTAGTCTGAGAATAAATAGGTAATGACCAGCTCTGTAAATTAAAAATAGTATCTTCCATTTTTTAAAATAGTAATAGGAACTTTTTTCCACGATTTAAACTTAAATTCTGAAAACTAAATACACTTTCTTCAAGTTAGTAATTCTACATGTGTAATGGAGGCACTTCACATGGCTATTTGTATTTGCGTATTTAATGTATTCGCCAAACAATCACTATGTGTAGACAGTATGTTTGACAAAGTATTGGCCTATTTGAAAAATATGACCAATACCAAATACACCTTTGTCGGTTTTTGACGCACATCAAAAGAGTCAAATAGGCAAGTAAACAAATCAAGTAAAAGTTTGGTCCATGTGTGGAAGGCCGTATTTGCCTTTAATTGCTTGTTTGTATATACGTCAATAGTTTTAACAAATAGCCAATAGCAAATACAAATAGCCATGTGAAGTGCCTCTATTATGAAAGATATATGTTGTTTTGAATATGATATAATTTATTTTATTCACAACAAGATATCTCTTTACGTCGAATATTTTTAAATACTGTAATTTGGACTCGCTTTTTAAGACCTTTAATCATCATTTAAATCAACTTCTTATGCATACATATAAAAATCTTCATATTATTATAAAAACAAGTACTTAAAGGATCTCATTTTCGGTGTTTCGTCTTTAAAACCAATCTAGATTTATTCATACTTAAACCTAGACACAATTAAACATTAACCTAAGCTTCTTCTGGGATCTTACTCTTTATTAAAATATACATGTATCAATGTATAGTGTGGTTCATAATGGTCGATTTACACGGGTGACTAACGGGTCGATTTTAGTCACCCGGCAAGTCACCAGTCGAATCGCCTGTCCAAGTTGAATCGCCACCCCAACACATTCTACAAAAATCGCCTGTGACTAGTGCCGACAAACTATCAATTTGCAGCAAGCGATCGCTTGCGACTGAGCGTTTGCACGGTCGATTTTAGTCACCAGCCGCATGCGGCCATTGGCCGCACAACTTTGGGGCTTGCGGCGTAGTCGAATTGCCATTTAGACTAGTCACCGGTGTAGGGTCTACACAGACGGACTGCATTTCAACTGTAATCCAACTGAAAATTGTAGTTCAAGTGCAGTTTGAATGCAGTTGACACGACTACAATACGACTGCAATAGAACTGCAAACCAAACAGTTCACACGACTGCACGCCGACTGCAACTGAACTTCAATCCGACTGCGCGTTTGGTTTGCAGTTCTATTGCAGTCGTGTCAACTGCATTCAAACTGCACTTGAACTGCAATTTGTAGTTGAATTACAGTTGAAATGCAGTCCGTCTGCCCAGACCCTAAATCGACCATAAGATTAGGACATACTATACTGTACATTGACAGTTCTTGTTTCAACTGACATGCAGTGACGCATTGATGCAGGGGCGTAGCTACCGCCGTATATGTCGTATCAATTATATGGGCCACCATGCCACGGGGACAATCTATTGTGCATAAATTACCCTTCCTGTGGGCCCCCTAACAAATTTTTACATGGGCCCCACCCGAGGCATGCTACGCTTCTGCAGCAAAGGTGTTAACTTTATCCCTCTTATAAAAATATTTCAAGGATCTAAGTACTATTCAAAGATGATGAACGAACCATGTTTAGTATTGATTGTGTTAATATTTTTATTGGCAAAGGGCATACCTCTTTTGCTCCTTATAAGTTAATTTGTTCGTGGACAGTTATAGCAATATTTTGGTTGTGGACTCGCTGTAAGTTTACAAACCCGTGAAATTCGTGAGACTGTTTATAGGCGTCATAAGTAGGACCTAATTAAAAACAGGAACCAGAGCAGTGATTCGCAAACCGCGGCACATCACTGGTGTGCCGTGGTAAGTAACACACCAGCCTCGAAAATGGTAATCGTACTTATTCCTAGTTTATGAGAACCAAAAAAGGGAATATCTCAGGATGATCGACTAAGGGATGCCAACTCAGAGCACCCTGTACACACTGATTTATTTGTGGTGTATCCAAAAATATTCGTTTTCCTGGAATCTAGATGTATCTTGAAGTTGAACACAAAAAGTACGGCTTCTATAATAATCGCTACTCGCGTCACCACTACTACGTACTACGTACGGTACTACGATGTTATCGGGATCACGAAAACGCTCTTTATAGGTCTGAAGAGTTAAAAAAAATGCTAGAAAGTTCTTAGCGGGCCCCTAGACATCAATTTTATTGAGCAATATCGCGTTTTGTGCAATATTATTGACCGTCTATTTTGTTGAGGTTGATATTAATTGCGCCCGCCTTTCAATCTTGTTGTCAAATAAATTGTTTAATATTATTGTTCAATATAAAATTGATCGTCTAGGGAACGGATGCGCCGTTGCCGGCAATATTGCCGAAGGTGGGAATATTGCTGCCGGCAAGATTGCCCGAAGTGGAAATTTTGGGGAACATTGGCTAAATATTTGCAATATTGGACAGATAGGTCTAGAAAACTCATAAAATAAATGTATCTTAGCGTTGTATATAAGAAATACTTAAAAAATACATATCCTTGATACAAACTGCCAATGTTGCCGGAAAATTGCCAGAAAATTGCCGGGAATATTGCTGACAAAATTGCCTGTAGTAATAGATATTTTCCAAATATATTTATATTACTTACGCTTGGGAAAAAAATCGGCCAAGTGCGAGTCGGACTTGCGCACGAGGGGTTCCGTACCGATACATATCAAAAATAGGCTTAAATTGTGTTTTTTGTTTGGGAGACCTCTTAAATTTTTATTTTATTTTAAAATACTAAAGTACACAAACAACAAAAGAATGTGTGAAACATTCGAGTCCCCACCTCTTGCCATTATTGATATAGAGCGAAAAAGGCCGAAAAAATCACGTTTGTTGTATGGGAGTCCCCCTTGATAATTTTATTTTGTTTTCAGTATTTGTTGTTATAGCGGCAACAGATATACACAATCTGTGAAAATTTCAGAACTCTAGCTATAGTGGTTCTTGAGATACACATATTAACAAACTAACGAGACTTCTATTACATTAAATTAAAAAAACGCCATCTAGTTGACTCACAGGAATACTTACTATCAACGCCATCTGCCCCTTACATGCAGGTACTAATAAAAAAGGGGAAAAGGTCAAATCAAGGTCAAATATCGTTGTCTAGCTTTCAAATTTACGCTGAAAAAATGAGCGATAAGGAACTTCGTTCCAAAAACAAATTAGGTTGCTTTGATCATTAAGTATTTTATTTTGTTGACAAAATAATCTGAATTATTTTATAATAAAGCTATATAAATGGATCGGCAACATTGCCTATTTTCCCGGCAAAATGGAAATTTGCTGGCAATGGCAAGATTGGGAATATTGCCGGCAGTGGGGAATTTGCCACTAGGGGCCCACTTAGGCTGACTATAGAAACTTATTTATTTTTCAAAAATATGTAGAGTAAGCTTCTGTCCTGAACTCTGCCAGTGCATCTATGTGTACATTAATATAATTGACAACTACTCTAGTCTAGAGAGTTTAATAACGCTACTTGAAGAGTACCTTTATTAAGCTACTTTTTCTCTTTATTCGCGAAGTATCGTAGGCCGATTGGTGACAATTTATTTGTTAAACATGACATGAGACTTAAATGTACAACATAATATTATACTGTATGAAACTATAAATGTAGCTCGCAGCGCCGCACAGTTTCTGTACTTATTACACTTTGCCTACGGGCTTAATTCTAATATAGGCTCGCTAGGTTTGTAGGTGTGGAGAATCAGGAAAATAGGAACAGTGACAACGCCACCGCCCGTTCGACCGGCAACGCATACAGGGAGTAACATCTTTAACAGCACGCGGCCCGACACTATAGGATAACAACAAGAGCTCTAAAAGTCTGCTTTGGTATATTTGGACTTGGAGGCAAATTATGACGCTGGAACCACTACTTTATTGCATAGATATCTTTGAAATTGGTAGCATTTAGTACTTTTGGACTCCACCAGCATTGGAACAACCGATAAAACCGGAAAAAGCGAAGTGGCAAAGATATATCTCCTCTTTTAATCTTATTTGGTTTGCCTTAAATGTTTCACGAAACTAATAGCCGCTTATCTTTTAATACGACTTCCAATGATTTTATCCTGCTCCGAGTCCTTAGCTCGACTGCAAGCAATGCAAATTGGAAATAGTATACGTCGAACGCTCAGAAAAATATGAAATACTTGCACTTTCACTTATAGCGTTGTCATTTCCACATTTTCGAATTGAATTTTCAAATTTTTGGACACGTTCTATTGATGAATACGGTATCATCATGGATATAATCATAATTATTTCCAAGATGATTAAATGTAAACCTGCCAACTTAATCCGCACCTGAATATTCTAACGAATCACTTGAGAAAAATAATTTTTGTTGCTTGGTACCTCCTTAAAATGTGATGAAAAACATCATCAATGATTTAAATGACGAATGATTAAGATTTTTACAAGAACTGCTTTAAAAATTCTCGGAGGATGAATGAAAACGAATGCTAAAGATCTACTTGCTGCTATCCTAGCTACACCGCAACGGCGTATATCTATAGCTATGTCCACACTAGGCGCTTTCGTCTTCAATTTTCGTCATCTTTTCATTCAGTAATTGAATGCGTCAACGAACGCAACGCCAACATTGTCATTTTTGAAGTTTTGGATACAGACAGAAAGCATGCGTTGCGGGCATGCCTCACGTTCGCTGTTGACTGCGCTATAACGCATTCCCTTGATGAACAGAAAAAGGCACAGTGTGGACAAAGCTAATCGGCAACAAACGTTCTTCTAAAATATACCTTGTGTTGAAATGAAAAACTGTATTTTCAAATTAAACAAGCTATTTTCGGGAAAACTACAAAATAATCTACCATCTATGTGACTAAGCCTGCTGTGGAGAACGAGCGTAAGATTGCTGAGCGTCAATGTCTTAGACTTAATATAATACTTTAAAAAGGGACCACCTAAAATACTGTAACGATTTCTACTGATTGGGTGCTACATCTGCTTTCGTTGTTTACTCTCTTTTTTAGGGAAGCACTACCTCTCTTCAGCAATCCAATTTAATCTTTGTAAGCATAAAGAAGCTGTTCATTTTTTTAAAGTATTTATTCTGAAAATCGCTTAACTGCATTTCAGCTTGTTGGCGATAGTATAACATTACTTAAATGATTTGAAAATCTTCAACCATCTCACAGTATTTGTCTACTCAGGACAGCATTCCGTGTCAAGAGTTAGCTATAAGAATTTAGAGAAATACACATTTTCACATACATCATAATATTATATTTTATGTTACTTATATTATGTTAGTATCCCTTAAAGTTAAATAAAGTATGTATGTTATAATATAATATTATATGATCTAAAATTATTATCTATCAGCGCACGTAACACAACAGACCAAATGACCTATATAGACACATATTTTCAAATTAAGCTTGTAGAATACAGGCCACAGTTTTCTAGAAATGGGCTGAAATATTTTGGTAGACTTTTAGGACATACAACCACTGTTTGATTTATCAAGGACGTACAATTATTTGTGTTTACGTCAATAAATATTTGATAAAGTACCGTAGCAAGATACTTTCAACATATTGATTTCTCAAGGCTACAAACTGGCACATTGAACTTGAATTGTAGGCTTTCACCGGGAGCGTCGCGAGGCAACCAACACAATACAGACTTGACGGTGTATCGATGATAGGCGATAACTTGAGTAGACATTATACCACTAAACATTCCTAAAACTTGACCTTGAATTTCGAAAATCGTGCAATCAGCACTGCAGCATTCAGGGTTCTTCTGCCGTCGGGACATTCTAAAATGGCGTGAAAAGTAAGTTTGGGAAGCCTTGGCATAATATTATCTTTCGTTTTGGCTCTTTGTGGCCCTCGTGCCCTTTTTAAAGCTCTTGGAGTTAAGGTTTTAGGAATATCTGCCGATTGATATTTCAGGTAAAGCAGCTTTCCAGGAAAGTTAGACGGATGCAGTATAATATTATACCTACACTTTTATTTCTCTAGAATCTTGACCTCGATGCTTGCTGGATTATAAAAAAAACATTCTCTGGTGTAAGTATATAATATTATCTTGTGAATCGTCTTTCTTTTTTGGCTTACTATTTGGTAGAAATAGGCGTACAGTAAAGCTGTACTTGAATAAAGTATTAAAATGTTTTAATTTAATCCACGCCTTGATAAATCTATCTAGTATCTTCACATCCAAAAGCAATATGCTGATAAGTTTGATTAGTACGGTCTACACTTACAATATCGCTGGCCAAAAGCTTTAGTTTTAAATTA
Source organism: Lysandra bellargus (assembly GCA_905333045.1). Lineage (NCBI taxonomy): Eukaryota > Metazoa > Arthropoda > Insecta > Lepidoptera > Lycaenidae > Lysandra > Lysandra bellargus. The sequence continues at coordinate 8,449,558 of HG995337.1, forward strand.
TTTGGCGATCCTTTCTGAATCTAAAAAAACTAATAACTCAATGTCCTTTTAAAAATATAACACTACTTATTTGAATGCACACAACTACTTCTTAAAAAAGTACCAAGTAGAGATTTTCTGTAACTAAGACCTACTATAAGTTTAAACCAGAATGAATCATCAGAAATAGTCGTAATCGACTAATTCAAATCGTGGAGCCCGAGCGACTCGCAAGAAAATGTTGGCGGTAAAGGGGGTGACAGACACGCGAGTAAGTACGCGGACTTATGGCTCGACGATCTTAATCGCCTGTGTGTCAGCAAAGAGCCACGAGCCGCGAGCCTGGGGGTTACCATGCCCCCAGGCTCGCGGCGCGTGCGCGTGTAAGTTCGCGAACTTAAAACCCGCGTACTTTAAAGTTCGTACGTGTGTCACCCCTTTTATGCGAGGAGAATGTTGAAAGCCCGAACACGTCTAAATTGTCGACTGAATCTTGGTACTTTTTTCCAAACGATATCTAGGAGATGATGCGCGCTACGTGAAGGATACGGTGGTTGGAATGTTTGTCTTCAGTTATAGGCTTATAGCTCCCAGGCCTCATGAAATATCTTACTTCTTATAGTACAGGAGGGGAAGAGGGGATTTCGGGAGTAGCTCGAGCGTGTCAGATTAAGCTTGTATAGGCTTCCGACATGTGTCTAGTTATCATGGTATAGAAATCAGATTTCTCACGTGGTGGGTTATTTTTTTTAAAATATTGAAATGTCATCCGATCTGCCAGATTAAGATAGGGGGGGATGTTTAGTATACCCCAAAGAAGCTTCCATAAAAAGCACTGATTATTCAAAGGTAAGGTAAGCCTGTAGGGACATTTTAAAATATAAAGAAATTAACCTTCATATTTTCCTAACTAAACTTCGCAGGTATTTTATTTTGCATTAAACTAAATGATTTAGTCCTTGTTGTCTAAAATATATTTATAATTTAACTAAATAAGCAATTTTCTGAATACATTTTTTCTTTCAAAACTTTAAAATGGCTGTAGTTTCTGAACCCACCGCTAAAATAAAAAAAACGCCCTTATTATTTTTTATCACTTTTACCTAATATAAAAAACCTACCAGGTCTCCAAGACGCTCGAGTGACTACAAAATTAGCACCCTCCCCTCCCCTACTATTAGTAGTTCTTAGGGATTTGCGGAAGTTTTCTATAATGATTTCAATGTGAATGGAGTAGAGTTTTTCCACTTTAAGATCCTGACTGTTACCAAACAACTTCAATTGTACAGAATTCTTTCTTTGAAAAATTTTCAGTTTTATTGAGATCTAGTTTTAGCTATCGATTTAGATTTTAGGCCAATATGACTTCAACGAGACCTCCATCAAGGTAATGAAAATATTATGTATCAACAGCCTCACACATCGAATTTCTTCTTTTTGGAAATCTGTTAAAAATAGCATGTGTCGTCCTAAGAGTTGTGAGGTAGTATGATCATGCTGATAGATAAATAAGTCCACCCTAAAATATCCAAAAATGTTTCGAGCAGGATTCTTCGAGGAATCAAATCTTCTATGTTAAGTGGTACAAATACTAATTTTTACTTCGTTTATAGCGCTCACCGCGTATTGACAGAACTTCATGTTAATAGCTTTCTAGTAGGTGACTATTTTATTTTTCTACCTGGGTCGCCACAAGTTCTTATTTGATTGGAAGGTTTGAAAAACACTGTTTCAAGAAAGGAGATACTTAGATAGTTTTTTTGTATACTTGATAGTTTATTCTGATCAAAAGAATAGTCACGAATCTATAATAAATAATAATTATATATGTATCTCAGATTATTTGCGAATAAAAATTATTGTCTTATTAAGTTCTTAAAAGGGACGAATGCACATGAAATCTGGGTGACACACTGGTGATCATCAAAATGTTTGGCTACTTCCTGAAGTGCTAGAAAGCTGAAATTTGGTATGTAATCTAAGTTTAGTATACAACTAATAAAAAAATTCATAAACTTGTAATTTTCCTCCCCCATCCCTTAAAATTTTAACCCTCATAGAGTTGGTTCCGATGTGCCATATAGTTTATACTCTCAGGATATTATGTCAATAATTGACTTATTAAAGATACAAAGTCTCAATTGAATAGGTCTAATACTTTACATTTTATTGATATCTAAAATACGCCGAAAGGATAAACGCCGTAAAATAAGTTTATTAGAGGGGTAATGGAAGTTTAAATGAGACTTTTACCAATTTTATGAATAAGGACATAAAAGTTTACACGGAATGGACATTAACTAAAAACCTCTTAATAAAAGATATTAAAAAAAAAACACTAAAAACTGTCTAGCAAGTAGCAACTTACAAAAAGGACTGAAATCCCACCAAAAACATTTCATGTAAAATGTTACTCCGAAGACCACAAAAGGTTTGCACCGTGAAAAAGACATCAGATGATCAGATCTAATGTAGAGCCAAGCTTCTGAATTGACGCGGCCTAACTCTATCGACCCTAACTCTAACAAATTCTACATAATATCAGTAAGTAATAAGTATGTATGGCTTGGCTATTTCGTTACTTACTTCCGGTCAGAAACTAAATATCCGCCTCACCTCCACGGCGGTAGCGAAACAGCGATGCTATACATACTAACTGAAACGTAGAATTTGAGTTAGGGTCTATAGAGTTAGGCCTCGTCGATTCAGAAGCTTGGCTCTACATTAGATCTGATGTCTTTTTCACAGGGCAAACCTTTTGTCTTCGTCGAGATAACATTTTACATGGTATACAGTATTTGGTTATGATTCTTTTACAGTCATTTTGGGTAACTTTGAATTGCTGTTTAACTTGGAACAATACATTATTGTATTGTTGAGAGTTAAACCGCAATTCAAAGTTACCCAAAATGAGCGTATAACTAAAAAGGTTCCACCTCAATTTAGTACATTACAAAATGTACTGAAAACTTATGTAGTGTTCGTTTGAACATTGAATTTAAAACTGTAACTAAATCGACCGCTTGTGGTGTCATGCCATAGTATCTAAGCTTTAACAAAATTTGTGTTTAAAAAACTACTACGTACTAATATAAAATTGCGTGCTATTTTGCATTTAAGAAATAAAACTGGACTCGCAACTCTGTTTCACATAGATTCAAATAGCTTCCACTACGTGGTCTATTTCGGAAATCGGCCAGCTGCGCAGGAGTAAGCGTAGGCGCATTATAAACTTCCGTTTGATAGCACTTCCTATAACCCTTCCGCCTCATTCGAAACGAATGAGTAATACGACTGACGAGAGACTAGGCGCAGCTCGCAGGACCAAATTTTTGACATGCTATTTGCTCATCCCATGCTGAGATCATAGGCCTTTCAGATCATCAGGCTATATATTATAATATTTTACAGTGACGACACGTTTCACTGTAAAATATAATAAATTATATTATTGTTAAGTTTTATTGTAGCACTGCTACGTGTTGCTGTAGCACTGATACGCGTTGCTGTAGAACGTTGCTATGTATCGCCGTAGCACTGGTACGTGTCGCCGTAGCACTGCTACGTGTCGTCTAGCACTGCTACGTGTCGCCGTAGCACTGCTACGTGTCGCCGTATTACTGCTACGTGTCGCCGTAGCACTGCTACGTGTCGCCTTAGTACCGCTACGTGTCGTCGTAGTACCGCTTCGTGTCGCTAAAATAAAGCCTATATGTCACAAACTGGTAATTTATTTGTCGGTCGCGGTCGCTTGTGTCAAAGATCGGAAAGCCATCTTAAGTGTAAATAGTGTAAGGCTGCGTTTCCACCAGAGCTGAGCGGAGCTGTGTTGCGAGGAATGTATTTTTGAGAACCAATAGCATCGCCGCGCTGAGCGATGTCATGGCAGTCATGTCAATAAAGCGATTCTATTGGTTTTCAAAAACACATTCCTCGCAACACAGCTCCGCTCAGCTCTGGTGGAAAGGCAGCCTAAGGCCGCGTTTCCACTGAAGCGGAGCGGAGAGGAGCTTAGCGGTGCCGAATTGACCAATCACCATGCTCGAAATCTCCGCTCCTCTTCGCTGTCATTCCACTGGAATAGCACGATTGGTCAATTTCGGGCACCGCCAAGCTCCTCTCCGCTCCGCTCCGCTTCAGTGGAAACGCGGCCTAATGCAGTTCTAAAAGCCAGTATATCAATTATTAATCAGGGCGAGCTAAGCGAGCTCTAGTATATCTCACAACCTGAACATTTTGTGGTACACCACGGAAAAACTATCCCGCGTCAAGATATGTGCCTTAACATAGTAATTTTTATTTGTATGTAGATGTGTTATCATCAGTCAGTTAAGCCCCCTTAGACAACTGGCAAAACACTAACGCTAGCGCTACAAAATGTATGCTATATAATCCATACATTTTGTAGCGCTAGCATTAGCGTTAGCGCTTTGCCACTTGTCTACACAGGAAGGTGAGACGACGCGAGCCCTCGCAAAGCTCGTCTTTTAGCTAGTGTAATGTATAGCAGCCATACTCAAACTTCATAGGAACTCCGCTGTCATCAGACACCAACAATCAACATACTCCATGTTTACAAAACAATGCCAGTCGATGTTTCTCAGTGCAAAATTCGTCATGTATGTCCAATAATTCGTCATGTATGTCCAATAATTCGTCATGTATGTCCAATAATTCGTCATGTATGTCCATTTCTTGTTACAAACTTTTTCTATATTTTAGGATGCCGTCAAATATGTTGCTTTTCAACTACGAATAACAAAAAGACGCACACACAATACAATACGAATAACATACTTTTCAAAAAGGTTCTGGCACCAAAAAAGTTTGACAACCACTGATAAATAGAACAGAAGTTAAATGCTGAAATTATCTACATTAGTCTACATAACATAATATTATATTTTTGATCTAGTGATTACTCAAACCAAAGGTTCGATTTTTACACGTTATGAATGTCGCAACTGTATAATATTATACAATATTATAATAGTCCTCCCATGGCGGACTTTTGTAGCGATGCTTTCGCGCGCTAAGCAATAGCATTATTATAAGTACTAGTTTTTATAACTGCATTAAACTACTAAGATGACTTTCCGATCTTTGACGCAAGCGACCGCGAGCGACAAAAATTCAAAATAATTGCCAGTTTATGGCATTACAATATACAGGTTGTTAGGGTTAACACCGTTATCCTTAAAACCAACAAATTGGCCCGTCAAAATGAACAACTTTTTCTATGAGAACAATGCTGGGAACTCGAAAAAAAAAAATGCTGTCTTCATACACATTTTTTGAGTTCCCAGCATTGTTCTCACTTCTCATAGAAAAAGTTATTCATCCGGTGGTCCGCGGACCGCCGGTGGTCTCTGAAATCATTTCAAGTATCCCCGAAGCCATTACAATAATACGTGAGAATTCAAAAGTTAGTAAAGAGTATGCAGTCACTAAAATGACATTAAATTAAAATCACTAACTTTTAAATTTTTTCAAATGAAAAATGAGTGCTAATGTTACAATTATTCATAGTTGTGCTTGTGCTTGTGTCTTTATCAAACCATCCCACACCAACTGGGTGGTCCCCGGCAAGACAAACATTTGGTAATATGGTCCCTCATGACTAAAAGTTTAAGAACCACTGCTATAGCCCTGCCTATGTCATAAAATGGCAATTAATATCCTGTTTTTGTCTGTCGTGACAAAACACACTAGGCCGAAAATATGCGGCCGAAGTTCGGCATGATACGCATACAATATAACGCGACGTAATTTCGGCATGGTGTGTCATCATTAATTTTAAATCCATCGCAGGCGTCATTATGCCGAACTTTATTGCCGACACAGTGCTACAGCGACACGTAGCAGTGCTACGGCGACACGTAGCAGTGACATCCGGCCAGCCAGATTCTGTTCGTACGTCTGAACGCTCAAGGTCGCGTCCGCGACTTATGTCAGACAATGTGCACAGTTTAGTGTATTTTGTACTAGCTGTTGCCCGCGACTTCGTCCGCGTGGTCTTCAGTTTATAGCGCGTTTTGGTGTTAAATTAAAACACTGGTACCCCTTAAATCAAAATACCTACCCAAAAACAGCTGTGCAGTGTGCACATAATATTTCATTTTTAATTTAAACTTTATACCAAATTTAAAGCTTATTTAGCCTCCCATTACACAACTTTATCTTTATCTATAAACTATTTATCATTGGTAGGTTTAAGGTTACGTCACTACATAGATAAAGTACCTACTGAATAGTAAGTTATTTAATAACGTGTATAACAATCGGAAAATTTGATTTAGCGTAGTACCACCTCTTATAGAAAGACGTATGAGCAAGCGATTGACCGATGTAGGAGACTCTTGGCGCCATCTGTTATGAATTTTTGGAACTAACTTATTTTGAACAAATTTACGCATTTTCACCCCCTTACAACCCTTTTTTCTAGTTAAAAAGTAGCCTATGTCCTTTCTCAGACTTTAGACTATCTGTGTACAAAATTTCATTACAATCGGTTCAGTACTTTTGGCGTGAAAGCGAGACAGACAGACAGACAGACAGAGATACTTTCGCATTTATAATATTAGTATAGATTATACAGATAGAAACAAGCCGCATCCGATGAAAGCGTCCGCGGACGCTCGTCCGATAATTTGTTCCCAGCTTTATGACGATCAAACTAATTCATACCTTACGTGTTTGATGTAATTTTGAACGGTTGTCAAACGGCGTTGCGCAGTTTGGTTCAGTACGCCGCCCTAATACTCTGATTAATAAGTGCCATTTTCGTCAAAACCTAATCTCATGCACCGAAAATATGATTTTGGTCTCATTTGATTCGGAATACCATCTAGAACATTCTATCAAAATTCCAAGAGGGGCTGAAAAAAATGCAAAAGTTATAAACAATTAAACATAAAAAGAAGGGTTAGGTTTTTTTTTAATATTTGGAAAACTATTTGAGATAATCAAAATTTGAAAATAGATCCTGAAAGAGCAGGAAATTTCCTAAAAAAATCCTAGACCTTGGAACCTTATCAATAATCCTTATAGCTTTAATTGGGCGGTGAAAGTAACGGTAAAAACGCGTGGTTCGGGTTTCGTGTGATTTGAAATTTTTTAAGTGATTAAATATTAATATTACGGAATAAAAAAAAATTGGTACTAAGTAGACATATCAATAAACAATACCCCGTTAACAAAAATAAATTATCACAATTTGTTTAATTGTTATTCTTTTGTTAATTTGTTAATAGTCACCATTTTAATGTTAACATAAAAACGCTGATTATTTCAAAACAAGAAATCTAGATTTTTTAAATTCTTTTGGGCTAATCTTAAAAGGGCTTAGTAGAGATATCCGTTGGAAAAATTCAACAATTTTGATTTTTCACTTTTTTATGAACAATCAGAGGCATTCATGAATTTTGCATATAAATAAAGCAATTAGTGTTTTTTCATCAATAAAAATTATTATTTAAATTTTATTAGTTATAGATAAAAAAATACATATTTTTATCTCGCTTCTAACAATAACAGAACAAAATAGTAACAATAATTGGATATAAAAATACCGTAAATGCTTTATTTACATGACTAATTTTTGAATGCCTTTGAATGTTAATAAAAATGTGAAAAATAAAAAAAAAAAGATTTTTTTCAACGGGGATCTCATAAAAGGCCTTTTAAGATTGGCTCAAAAGAATAATAAAAAAATCTGGACTTCTTGTTTTGAAATAATCAGCGTTTTATGTCACCATTAAAATAATTGTGACTATTAATAAATTAAGATTACCATAATAATTCAAACAAATTGTGATAATTTATTTTTGTTAACGGATTATTGTTTATTGATATTATGTCTACTTAGTAGCAAATTTTTTTGATTCCGTAATATTAATATTTAATCACTTAAAATATTTTTTTAGTTCACGTCGCAGATTGCGGCAAATCACGCGAAACCCGAACCACGCGTTTTTACCGTTACTTTCGCCGCTCAATTAAAGCTATAAGAATTATTGATAAGGTTCCAGGATCTAGGATTTCCTGCTCTTTAAGGATCTATTTTCAAATTTTGATTATTTCAAATAGTTTTCGAAATATTAAAAAAAAACCAAAACCTTCTCTTTATGTTTACTTAATTCTTTATAACTTTTGCATTTTTTTTTTCAGCCCTTCTTAGAATTTTTATAGAATGTTCTAGAATCTAGATGGTATTCCGAATCGAATGAGACCAAAATCATAATTTTCGGTGCATGAGATCAGGTTTTGACGAAAATGGCACTTGTTAACCAGAGTATAATTAGACTTGTGTGTGATGCAGACAAGATGCTCTAGAACAAGGATCACGATTTTCTTATGTTTATAAAGTTAATGTCCTGCGTCAGAAAAGAAAAAAAAGAAAAAAGTTTGGACCAAAGAATGGTACAAACTAAGATATCGTTTTACCCACGAACATCTACAGAAAGTGCTAGAAACTACCGCTCCAGATGATTATAAGAATTTTCATAGCCATCTTCGTCACACACAAGTTCACGCTTCAAAATCCAGCACTAAACTAAGCCGAGTTTGTTCAAACGCGTCGGAACAGGATCGCGAAGATTAACCAGGTTTCCGAACCCTGACAAATAATAACGCCCACGCCGCACGGCTTACAACTACAAAAAGTGTCGTTACAACTTTTGGTTTTAATTTTTCCCGTCTAGCCCCCTTTCGAAACGCGCGATAAGGAACTTCGTTCCAAAAATTGTTGTCACGAAGTCGGTCGTTTAATCCAGAGTAGCAGGGCTCGGAAACCTGGTTAATCTTCGCGATACTGTTCGTTAGAAACGCCATACATTTCCAAAAGAGCGTTTTCATTTCGATTCCGCTCTGAACGGACCGAAATAATTGTTCAAAGAGCAAAAATGAAACTGCTCCTGCTCAAAATACCGGTTAGCACCGTTCGCGATTATTGTTCGCTCGCCCACTCACACATATTGTCCACACATTCAGTTATGGCCTATTGGCTATTAGATGTTGCACTATAAAGGGATAGAAGATATCACTGCACTAGTTACTTTCCGCGAGGAATCATCCAGGTTAATTTCAGAAGCAATACCGCTCGCATCTCGGTTTCGCTCCGAGCGAACACTTGTCCAAAAACCTGGTTAAAGAGTGTTTTAAACTGGTTAAAAAAACCGGTTCCGAGCCCTGTGGAGCAGGTACTTATTTTAGAATTTTGAAGGATACTAGAAGCCCAAACGAATAGTTAACTGCGTCTTTGTTTTGAACTACAGGATCGATTAACACCAAGTCACGTCACATCTGGCTTCCGTACGCCGCGGCGCCTCCTGACTGAATAGCCTAGTCCTTTTGGACCCGCTATACAGTAGGTATACACATTGGACCAACGCATTGAGCCAGCGTGTAGAGTATAGATTATAGAATGTCATCCCCAACTTATGTTCAAGTAGGCCTCTACACGTTGGCCCAATGCGCTGGATGTGTTGTACAGCGGGCTTAGGACAGTTCTCGCACCACGGCTAGCTGCAACCCGATAATGCGCGACCACCTTCTTGCCATCGCCACTTGCAGCTATGCAGAAGGCCGCGAGACCTATTCAAACAATACTACTCTTTATTCTGTCAAGATAAGGTTAAAAATTATGTAACCGCGACCCAGGAATTGACAGGATTCGAACCGCGATCTCCAGTTGAGCGTCACCGAACCACAGAGGTCGCCAAAACTTTTTATTGTTTTTATTTATTTATTTATTAAAAACTTTATGCACAAGTACAAAGGTGGACTTAATGCCTAATGGCATTAAGTCCACCTTTTAGGTTTTTCTTCATGTAAACCGTATTTTATTTCGATATAGGCTAATAGCCATATATTAGGGTAATGTCCATGGCTAATGGCCATACACTATACAGGTTGCAGCATTCGGTCAATAGTTGGTTGTAGATATGCCATTGCAAGGATGGAGTTTATCAGCATGGTGAACTGAAGAAATCTTCCTTTAGATTCTCATTCTCTTAAGAGCCCGGGTTACCCTCGAAATTCTCATACATACGTAATACCAAAATCATTTTGTCATACGAAAATATTTAACATGTATGAGTTATTTTTCAGCTTAAAATAGTAATTACCTAGGTTCCTGAACAAAAATTAACTTCAAAATATTTAAACACTAAAAAAAAAATTTTGTGTAAGTATAAATTTTTTTTACTAAATTTACTACTAAATATTTAAACACAAAAAAAATATAAATAAATAGTAAATTTACTACAAAATATTTAAATACTAAAAAATAATTTTTAGAGTTTAAATATTTTGTAGTAAATTTAATATTTATGTATATATTTTTTAGTGTTTTACTCTATTTTTAGTGTTTAAATATTTTGAAGTTAATTTTTGTTCAGGAACCTAGGTAATTGCTATTTTAAGCTGAAAAATAACTCAAACATGTTAAATATTTTCGTATGACAAAATTATTTTGGTATTACGTATGTATGAGAATTTCGAGGGTAACCCGGGCTCTTAAGTTGCTTAGCGGGGTTTTTTTTTAATTTCTTAATTTAAGTTTATTACGTGCTTTTTAAACTTGTGTTGGTTATAGTGCAGAATAATTCCTATCAAGATTACCATCTATCAATGTCCTTTTAGATGAGGTCGTTAATATGAGCCCAAACGTGAAATCTTTATTCACTTTGGGTTCATATGAGGAAGCTCTGCTCCTACAGAATCCAGGTGATGCTGCAGCAGCAGCGTGTAAATATTTACTGTTTATCTACGTCTTACTGGTTGTCGCAATTAAAATGATTAATGAGCCCAGACACGAAACCTCTGCTCGAGGAGTTGGATATCCTATATATTACCAGGTGATGCTGCAGCCCAGGTCAACTTTCTATTGAATGTGTATTCGTATATTGTATATTTACAAATGTCACGAACTAGAATGAAATATTAAACCCATCAAACGACTGCAAGTTACTAACGGCCTTTCATAAACCAGATAAACCCTGATTTTCTAGCACTGAGCAGGTTGATGATGACGAATTATAGCTAAGAACACTCTCGATTATGTCAGCTTTCAAACAAAACAACCAAGACCAAGAATTTTGTGTCACCATCTCCAGGCCTATAAGGCCGGTCGCATACAATCGACGGAGAGCTGGTGACCAAATCGGTCATGTGCCTTCAGCTGTATTAAAACTCCGTTAGCTACCTTCCCTGAACAACCTTTTTCTGATAATGTGCGTGCTCACAGGCCGTGGGCGGTGGGTGTGGGTGTAGTGGGGTGGGGAAAAAAATGTAGGTTCAGCTTCAGGTTTAATACTTTTTAGTTCATATTAATACTTATTGTTTTTACCTTTGAAGTCGGTTTTAATTTTTAGTTAAAAATAATAATTTCACTGTTTTTAGTTATTTATCGGTAAACATAAGCTGTCAGTTGTAGATATATAGGATTTAGGTATGAAACTATCACAACTACTATACTCAGGCAGTTTTCAAAAAAGTTTTATGCTATGTCTCAAAAGCCATGAGCCATATCCTACTATAAATATACAGACCTGTCATGAAATGGCTACTATAACACGTCGTTATTTATTACTTATTTACTATAATATTATTACTGAATTATCATGAATAGAATTTGCATAATAGTATACTTTCAGTTCTTAAAACAACGATGAAATCCCCAAACTTTCATATGAAATCTTATTATCTGAGTTCACTACCACTTTAGAATTTCTTGAAGAACTCCAAGCATATTGTCGCAACCACCTCAGTAGAGGCGAAAACTATAACTATAACTCTGCTGCATCCACCTGTGTGAGCACACATGACAATTTAGCCTATGCGGCTAGTCCGCACTAGACTATGGCATTCTATATCGTGATGGCCTAGCAGGTCAATGGCCACGTAGGCTGCCAACTAAACTATACACACGTGTCCATCTGGTAATCACCACATAAACGATGAACACGGTTTCTATACTGTGCAGTCGCCTCCAACCACCCCTTACAGCGACCCCTTACCACACGGCTCAACCGTGCATTCTATAGCTAAGGTCTAAATCAAACCCACTCAACAGTAGGCAGTAAACAATAGATGTGACCAACCGGCCACAAACGACTACAACACCTCGTATAACCGAGCATTCTATAGCTAAGGTCTAAATCAAACCCACTCAACAGTAGGCAGTAAACACTAGATGTGACCAACCGGCCACAAACGACTACAACACCTCGTATAATAAGATAACTAAACGATCGACTCATTGTTCGCAATCTAAATACAATATTATTATACATAACAGTTTCTAGGCGTTGGATATCCTCGATGAACTGAACACACAGCCTAAACAATAACGTCTAAGATCACAATATTTAAATAATGATAATAATGACTCACTGATAAGACTACGCCGGGTGCTCGCCCGTCTGCGATTCTCGATTGTCTGTCTGACAGCTGCCAGCTGTCTCTAGTGACATGTGTCACCAGAGAATATTACAACTACCCTCCTATTATTATAATATATGAATACCGTTGTTTACCTTTGTTACCTACAAGTTCGCGCGATTCGCGACACATATATCCCTGTGCTAAGTACTCACGTACAGTTTTGCTCGATAGTTTTACTCGACGTTGAGCAAAAACCACTGTGTGGACCGCAAAACTCACAGCTCGAAGGCTCGCATCGAGCCAGTTTGAAGGCTCGAATCGAGCCAGCTTGACAAATTTTTTGACACTAGTTTTTATTATTCGTAGAGCCTAATTTCCTTCGAACTGGAGTAAAACTATCGAGCAATGCTGAATGTGTGGACGAAAGCCCGAGCCGTGGTTTTTACTCTACGTGATTGCTCGACCCAGCAAAACCGTATGTGAGTACTTACACGAGTTCATCAAGCAATGCTGAAATGTTCAAACGCCTATCTCTGAAGGCTCTAGAGTTCTGGTTCAGTGACTTTCGTTGTATGGGTCTAAACACACTAGGCCAGGGGTTCCCAAACTGTGCGCCGCGGCGCCTTGGTGCGCCGTAGAAAGGCAAGAGGGGCGCCGTGAGTCGATCCTCCATCTTTATCCATAACCACAAATATTATAAAATAAAATTATAATATGAATTATACAAAGCAGGCAGGTGATTAAATATTTGTTTATTATTATTTACCTGCTTAACCTAACTATAATCATAAAAGGTGTTTATTTATGTATCTTTTTGTAATAGCTAGGTAGAGTAGGGGGGCGCCGTGACAAAATATTGACTTGTAAGTGCGCCGCAGGCTGAAAAAGATTGGGAACCCCTGCACTAGGCTGAATTACGCCGGCGTAAATTCCGCCGCGTTTAAATAGCATACAAAATACGGGCCGAACGCGAGGGGTGACACACTATTATGTCGTATTTGTATGCGTTTGACATTTGCGGCGGAAACTACGCCGGCGTAATTCAGCCTAGTAAACTTCCGCATGTAAACTCATCAGCTCAACATAATAAAATATTATGCTTTAACTACTTTAAGCTACAATAATATAACTATATATTTTGTCCCAATCAAGGAGTTTCCTAGATCAAATTACCGACTTGGTAACCACAACAACAAGTTTAAATCATTTACTTTGTAACAACATTGATACAATTTTCAAAATCACTCGACAAACTCGAGTCTCGATCGAAAATACTATGAAAAGTACCAATAATAGGGTCGTAACTCATAACGATGCATCGTGTGATGGTACTGATAATTATGATGATGATGATGATGATGAATGTAATTTGCATAGTAGCATATGCTTTCAGTTCTTAAAACATCGCCGAAAGTCCCAAACTTGTATCTATAAGGAATCCGGAGTTCTCTTAGTATCTTCGGAACCATAGCATGCCTTGGTGTAAAATCTTACTTTTTAGTAGCATATGCCTAGGATCCTTCACATAAAATCAAAATCACTATATGTTTCCATATAAATTTTGAGGAGTTCCCTCGATTACTCATGGATCCCGTCATCAGGTCACCACTTTTGTAAACATGGTACCAAATTGGACTTGAACCCTATACAACAAAAGAAAAAAATTGAAAATCGGTTCACAAACATACACAAGTAAAAAAAAAATATCCACAGCCGAACATATAACCTCCTCCTTTTTTGGAAGTCGGTTAAAAAAGAACCACGCGAAAAACACACCATCCTCATCACCTTGATGAGTGGCAGTCTTTTCGCGTAACTTTCTGCCGCGCACTGTAAAATTCTGGAACGAACTGTCACCAGCAGTATTTCAGGACCTATACGACCTGCAAACCTTCAAGAAAAGAGCGTATTCCCTCTTAAAAGGCCGGCAACGCACCTGCAGCTCTTCTGATATTGCGAGTGTCCATGGGCGACGGTAGTTGCTTACCATCAGGTGACCTGTTTGCCCGCTTATTTAATTTAAAAAAAAATACACTGACTGCCGCACACGTTCGTTTTTCTCCGTACGGAACGAATTCCACACGTATCGTACGTGGGTTCGCGTGTGAAAAATCTCATAAAATTTCGCATTAGGCAAACGAATACGGAAAACTTGCGCATACGGCCAGTCTAAATCGAGCGACAGCGTTTTAGAACATACCTAATTTACTAATTATGCTCTAAAACTAGGCACCTCACGTTGGCATGCCTGTCTCCTATATTGTGTGTTATATTTTTCTGACAATATAATAAATAATAATAGCAGCATAATTTTTTTTTATACTGCTATTATTTTTTATTAAATTTTTACAAAATATTTCTCAAATTAGCGTGTAGTAGTTGCAGTATAGGGTAATAATGCTAATTGCTAGTAACATTGAAATTGAAATAATATTATGTACTTACATCTTAATTTACCCTTATAACTCACTGGGTCGAATGGCATATCTATACGACTGGTGAGACATTAAGCATAGGCCCCAGGAATTACTTACTTTCATACGACACGAAGTATCGATTGTATCATTCTTGTTTGCAGGGCTCGATTTGCCCAGGGCTGCAGAAATGAGGGGAGGCAAAATTTGGTTATTCCTGTCTTCCAACACTTAGCATAGTAGCATGCTTTCTGTTCTTTAAACAACGATGAAACCCCCATATTATATTATGTATGTGCGTAAACTAGTTAGACTGCAGATTAACACGGTATTCTGCAGATTATCTGGGTGAGTCAGTTAAAGTGCAAAAAGTTTATTCTATTTCTACATTAACGCGATAATCTGCAGAATACCTAGGTAATCTGCGGATTAACGACCATGCATACGGTAAATTGCATAAAACAGGTTCTTGTTTGAATAAAAACATGTTATTTAGTTGTAGGCAATTATTTTATATAATTTTTTGACATAAACAAAGAAATAAATTATTGAATTTTATGTAAAATGTTCACTATTTTTTTTTCAGTACTTACTTAAGATGTGACCCGGTCTCAAGACGCGGTTCGGCTCTGTCTGGTCTAAATTTTGACAGCCAACCAATCACAGAGCCTGAACCGTGTCTTGAGACCGAGATGCATCTTGAGTACTGACCAAAAATACCGGTCTTTTAGGGCTTTATACTAAGGAGTAGGTTTTCCGGGTATATGAAAGAGTGACGTGTTTTTTGTATTAGTTTCTTAAAATGTGTTTTCTGGGTTTTTAATAGTCTAAGATCCCACTGCAAAATTGTGCAGGTATCGAGTACACGCTTAAAACCACATTTTTACAAATATTTATGATAAGGAGAACATATTTCTACTGGGGTGCCAGTCCAAATGTGGCCGCAAATATTGTTAAAATTTTTTGAAAAATTGAGTTTGCGGGATAAAATGTAATCATCATCAGGTATTGAAAGCAAACATCGTTCATTTCATGGCAATGAGTATAGAGATTTAGAAAAGTCCGGTGTACCGTTGGGCACCCGGCCGCCTGCACAGTTCTGCAGTCGTATCTCGTACTATAACTACTAATGTGTAATATTGGTAGAATATTAACCATTAGATATTAGTTATCAATTATCATGCACAAGTGTAGGTTCCCTCCTAAACTCCATGGAAAGTTTCAGTAAAGCGTTTACCACGTTACTGAATCGACCGACTTGACTGCACTGATTTTTACTTAGATTTTGTGTTTCAGCAAATAGAAAATAGATGCTAAAAAATGCTACAATAACATTGCTTTCACTCCATTTACTTGACACTGGCCATGGTTATACAAGGTGTAACTAAATTTGGTGAAAAAAGTGCATAGGAGTCGCATAGAGCTCACTGTGAAAGTGGCAGCGCTGAAAGAGCAAAATTTATTTTATTTTATAACGATTTTTTCTATACAAAGGTGAGAAAAAAGTTACTCTTTCAGCGCTGCACTTCTTATAGGGGACCCATAAACACCCTTAAGTATTACACACCCTGTATGTGTATAGTGTATAGCCGAAGCGCCATAAAAAGAAAAAAGAACAAAGGAATAAAGTATCATATCAATTCATCGAACGCGGGAACAGAGGGGTGCTAGCCTAGCGGAGGAGTGAAATATAAGTGTTTCATTCACTGTCTTCCGCAATTTAACGATGTGCTATTCGTTACTATACAAACTAGTAAAAGTGCGAATGTAAGCTTTTTTTGATTTAAAATTCACACTTTAACGGATGGTATCAGGAAATCTGCAGATTACCTAGTTAATGTGCACAGTAACGTATTCTGCATTTAAACGGTAACATAATATATACTTAGAGTTCATCAAGCAATGCTGAAATGTTCAAACGCCATATCTAAAGGCTCTAGAGTTCTGTTCAGTGACTTTCGTTGTATATTATAAAACTTCTGCATGGAAACTCGTCAGCTCGGCATAATAAAACATGCTTAAACTAAGTATTGAAAACGCCGTTAATAGAACTATATTTGTCCTAATAAATTTCAAGGATAACAACATTAATATAAATTTCAAAATCACTCCACAAACTCTCGATCTAAAATACTGAAATGTACCAATAATAGGGTCATAAACTCATAACGATGCATCGTGTGATGGTAGTAATGATGATGATGAATATAACTTGCTTAGGGCCGGGACACAAAAACACGGCACGACGTCGTACGGTGCCGTGCGGACGCGCGTCGTAAAAAACCCACGGCAAGGCGCCGTACGGCGTCGTACGACGTCGTGCCGTAGAAACTCATCTTGAATTTCTACGTGAGTTTCTAAGGCACGACATCGTACGACGCCTTGCCGTGGTTTTTTACGACGCGCGTCCGCACGGCGTCGTAAATCGACGTCGTGCCGTGTTTTTATGTCCCGGCTCTTAGGCCTACTTGCGCAGATCTGAGTTAAAGTTAACTCATACATCATCATGTCATATCTGTCACTCACCAAGTGAGTGATAGAGATGACATGATGTTTAACTCAGAATTAACTTTAACTCAAATCTGCGCAAGTCCGCCTTAGTAGAATAATTTGTTTTCAGTTCCTAAAACATCGCCGAAACTTCCAAACTTGTATCTATAAGGAATCCGGAGTTCTCTTAGTATCTTCGGAACCAAAGCATACCAAGGTGTGGTGCAAAATCTTACTTTTTGGTAGCACATGCCTAGGATCCTTTACATAAAACCAAAATCACTATAATATATTTTCATATAAATTTTGAAGAGTTCCCTTGATTACTCATGGATCCCATCATCAGGTCACCACTTTTGTGAACATGGCACCACAGCCGAACGCTTCGGCTGTGGATATATTTTACAAAGTCGGTTACAAACAGATTTCAAGTCACTAGTGTCGAAATGTAAATTTGATTTACATTTTACACAAACCATACTGAATATCCTGAAAATCTACTATTATCCTGAAAATTTACTACTATTCAGTATTTGATATAGGGATCGGATAGTACGGAAATAAGTTGGTTAGGTAGGTAACTGTGGTCGTTAAGTACTAGACCAGCTATACTCAACCCGACCCGCCGATATCAGTGCCCGCGTGAATCGATAATTTTAAAAAACGTTATTTTCTTACCCCTCAATAATTTTGGATACGGCACGAGACACCAAGACTCAAACATGTTTGTGGCCCTTATGAAAAAAAATTTTGAGTACCGCTGTATTACACCCAAATCTTATTTGCTGTAAAATAAGCATATTTACTCTCATCAAAATTAAAACTTAATATGGGAAAAACTGTGTACGCCTTGTGAATTTTGAACTTCTGAAATGTACTTGATTGAAAATTTTAAGTATAGTTTTGAACTTGTAACAGAAGCAATTTATTTATTCTACAACAGCACCGACGAAGACGCTCGCCAGGCGATGATGCTCGATGGGGGGAAAATCAAGGAAATACAAGTGAAGCTCCTGCTGAGCTCGCGCTCCGAGATGCACAAGGTGATCGAGACGGCGCGCCAGACCGTGCCCATCCTCAGCCTCGCCCCGCCAGTCGCCGCGCCCTCGCCTGCGCCCGCTCCCGCCCCCGCCGCCCTCGCCGCGCCCGCGCTGCAGCCCGCGCCGCCCACCATCTCGCCCTTCTCCGTGCTCACCCCCGGCGGCCTGTCCGGCTTCGGCATCCCCGGCCTCGGCAACCCCCAGGAAATACCGCAGCCGGCCGTCATCGAGCCGCCCCAGCCCCTTCTGATAAGCCCCAACTCCAAAACTCCCGACGAGGAGGAGAACGACGACAAATCGGAAACGAAACGTACCAAAGACCGACGCCGCACCAGATCTCGATCTAGGTCCAGAGACCGCGACCGCAAGGATCGAAAACGGGACCGCCGAGATAGGTCGCGATCTAGGGAAAGAAGACGCAGGGATAGAAGTCGGAGTAGAGAAAGGAGGGACCGGAAACGAGACAGAAAAGACAGGAGTCGCTCGAGAGAACGGTCCCCTAGACGTTCTCGCGATAAACGTCGATCGCCCCAGAGCTCGCAGGAGAGGTCGACGGCCGATAAAGTGAACGACGGGCCGCCTCAAACGAGTAAGCACGTGTTTCCTAATCCGATGAATCCATTGCTCAACAACGGTCAACCGCAGATGGGAGTTCTCAATCAGCCCCTGCTGAACGGACCGGGCGGACAGAGTAGGTTCGCAGATCCCACGCTAAAGGAAGCTTTTAACAAATTGCAGGAACTCGGTAAGAAAAGAAATCCGAACGCTTTTCAGGGCGATCAGAACAACGCCGGCGGCCGACCCGGACTGGGTAGAGGTGGCAATAACAACGTTCGCGGCGGCGGAAACGCGCGCAGGGACAGTCGACAATCTCGATTCGACGATCAACCCCGAGACTGCTGCGTGGCAATAAGAAATGCTCCCAATCACACCAGCTACGGCGACGTAAGAAGGTTCTTCCCGTTCATGATAGATAAACACGGTATCAAAATGATAAACGACAATATGGGTCGACGAACCGGAAACATTTATGTAAGGTTTTGCGATTCGCGCTCGAAGCAGTTAGCGCTGCAGAGGCAACTCAACGAGCTGAAAGGTGAGGTCGTCACCGTCGAGAGTTTGGACGACGAGCTGTACGATTCCGCCGTCGACTCGTATCTCCCATACCGCGACGACAACGACGACCTGGAGCAAAATTCTGTAGTGGATCAAGACAATCGTCGACCCGCTTTTACGTTTAGAGTTCTGAAGTTAGCCGACCTGCCGCATTTTGTCAAGGAACACGATATCGTTAAAGCTTTCAATGAATTTTCACTACTGTCGATCCTGCTCAACGATTGTCGTCTGACTCGTACTAAGATCGCATTCGTTCAGTTCGTGAAGCCGGAGGACGCTCGAAAGGCCTTGGAGCGCAAGGAGAGTTATCTATTCGGCCGACGCCAGCCCGTCATAACGCCCGTCACCGACGACGAGTACGAGAAGGAGAAGAACACTAACGATAAAATAGAGCCTCAGAATAATCGTCCAAACAACATCGAGCCGGTCCCCGAGCCGGCCGTACCCCGGGATCCGCGGCAGCGGCGACAGAACGACAACGGCCCCGGTCCTCACGTGCAGCAGCAGCAGCAGCCGGTGCTCTTCGCTCCTAACGCTCCGTTCCAGCAAAACTTCAACCCGGGCTTCGGTAACCCGCAGTTCGCCGGCTACCCGAGCGGGAACATGGACCCAAGAGCAGCCGCGGCCAACTGGGCAAGTCAGAACATGGCCCAGCAGGCCCGAGGTATGCCCGTCAACAATTCTCAGGTCATCAATTTGGACGCGGACGACGAGCCTCTCGACTGCGTTCTCATGAAAGGTCTGCCCAGCGAGGCGACCGATAGAACTATTTTAGACTTCCTGTCGGATACCGGGGCGGTTCCCGCTAGAATTCACCTGATGCTCGACCCCACCGGCCGGCCCTCCGGGGACTGCTTCTGCGAATTCCGATCCTCTCAAGACGCGAGACAGGCGGCCACCAAGCACGGGAGCAACTTGGAAGGAAATCGTATCACCGTAGATTTGGTCATGCGCAGTGTGGTGGAGGAGGCGCTAGAGGGACCGAAGGAGATCCGAGAGAACAACATGTACGGAAACGGCCCCCCGCTCCTCAACACCCCCCCGATGGTCCCGCAGATGTTCGACGGGCCCCAGAGCTTCCCGGGTCGCGGCGGCTTCCGGGGCCGCGGGTTCCAGAGGGGCGGCATGGAGCGCGGCGGCTACGGCCGGGGGGGCTTCGATACGAGCCGGGGCGGCTTCAGGGGGCGGGGCGGGTGGAACGAGCGCGGGCGGGGCTTCGACCGTGGCAGAGGGCGAGGCTTTGGGCGCGGCCGGGGCGGCTACGGCGGCGGCGACACCCGGGAGCCGGCGCGGCCGGACGACGAGGACTCCGCGCTCGAGGACTTCGGAGCGCCGGGCTGCGTGGTGGGCATGGAAAACGTGCCGTTCCGCGCCTCCGTCGACGACATCCTGGCCTTCTTCGCCGACTTCAACCTGACGCAGGACGACGTGATCCGACGCTACAACGAGCGCGGCCAGCCCACGGGCGACGCGCGCGTGGCCTTCTCCAACCCGATGCTCGCGCAGCGCGCAGTCAACACCCTCAACATGAACCAGATCTTCGACAGGCGCGTGTCCCTCACGCTGCTCTAGTGCCGGCCCTCGTCCGAAAGCGACTGCTCGCTGGACTAGCTCCGAAAGACATCCAAAGTGTTAAGCGTTATACCCACCGTGGTATTAAGTATTCGAGTGTTACTTGCTACGAGGTTAGCGGACTTTATGAAATTATTGCAATTAATGAATGTTTAGCTGTATTATAGGGTAATGTAATAAAAAGAGTTTGTTAAAATCGGCTATTTTATTTACTATAAGCTGAGTAACATTTGTATAAAAAACTATTTCTAATAAACGTACCTACAAAGAAGTCTTGTTTATAATAAAATCATTAACTCGACAAAACGTGATTTTTATTGTGGGTGTGGTTATCGTGTAAGATTAATTAAAAGCAGAGCTCCATATTAAAAGCACATTTATTATAAATTCTCAATCAAATTGCAATAACTAAGAGCGATACAAATTAAATACAAAAAAAAAAAAAACAAATCGCTTTATGTATTGAAAATACACCAAGAATACTGAAATCGAATATTCCAATAGATCCTCAAACATAAGAGAATATTACTCATACATTCGATACGAACATAACGCCAAGTAACATAATTTCTATTTTGTCTATCCATTATTGGTTTTTTAAAGTGTGGCAGTTTTCGTAATAAATATTATAAGAAATCAAATTATATTTTTAATTAAATTTATATATTTACTATCAGTGGCTTAGGGTCAGTCAGAGCGAGAAGCGACGCAACGCGCTGTTGCGTAATAATATTATGCTGCGATTTTGTGTCGTTAACAGACCCTACACCCTCTAGATCAGGGGTGGCCAACTTGATTAGACCTAAGATCTACTGTTTACTAACGAAACCCTGTGCGTTCTACCAAGTACATACTTTTTGAAATCTTAAATGAAACAGCATAGTTTAGCTTATTGGTCATTGCACAGGCTGGTCTAATATTTTTTGCCTGGCCACGATCGACTAAACTAACAGTCACGATCGACCGGTTGGCCACCCCTGCTCTAGATGCAGCAATTCTGTGGTATACACACACAAGACACTTACATTACAACTTACAGAACCCGTAGTATATTGAATATTGCATTAATAACAATCTACACACACATAAAATAGGAATTCTCGGAGCTTCACAGTAAAATTGTACAAAATAGGTAGGTATATAAATATTTTAGATAAAAAATGGTTTTTATTTACATATCGTACGAATACAAAAATAAAACCTTAAATTTAATAATATCAATTTATAATAATTTTTACTAAAAGAAACTCAACATAATGACCAAAAAGCATTTTATTGGTGAAATCGTCGAATGAAATTCGAAAAATAAGGCGCAATAACAAACCCGACCGAAATACATAACATTCATTGGTCTTTGGTAAACACTTCGTACAAATTGATAACCTAATCTAAGCCTGCTAGCCAACTATTCAAACGTATTGATAAGCCCCTTACTATCAAAAAATATTTACACCCACGCAATGTTTTGTCCTTATCTGATGAGTTAGAAAAGTCATTTGACAGACAAAAACAGACCAGACCATTGCTTATTCATTGTGTAACATTTTTATCAGCAAGGGAAAGAAATATTGTTACAGACATGGTTGTATTGAGCCATTTAGGAATATGTATTTTGAGTTATATATTATATTTACTCTTGTGTTTATTAGAATATAATAACGATAATCAAGTAACATAAAATTTTGAATAAGAAAATATTTTAATTAGGAGTTGCTGCAGTAGTACAATACGTAACACGATTCCTGCTTACAGCTAGTAAATTAACAATAATCCAGAGTAACGGAGGTGTGATGGTAAATATCAGGTAAACCATTTCCAGTATGGTCATCAAAAAAAGAAGTAGGTAATGCTGCGCAACAGATGACTGTGGCGTATTGACTACGCAATTTTGCACATTACGCTCCAACTGGCGACGTCGCAAGTTGCTACATTTGCAACGTCGCAAGCAGTATGCAACGTTACAAATGTAGCGTGCGTCTTTGGCTTTTTGACAACATTTCTGTATTTTATTCCTTTATTTCATGCATCGTAAAAAACAGGAAAAATGCACTGAACTGTATAAGTCATAGACTGGCTTGGTTATAAAACACTGGTTTCGACAACATTTCTGTATTTTATTCCTTTATTTCATGCATCGTAAAAAAAAAACAGGAAAAATGCAATGAACTGTAAAAGTTACAGACTGGTTTGGTTATAAAACACTGGTTATATCTACACCTCATCTAATAGCCACAATCAGACTAACTCTCAATCCCCTAATAGAAATAAAAATACAACACGCTTACGCTAGCCTTGCTATCTTTGTCTAATTAACTATTTGATATTATTGATAGACAAAGACATAGCATAAACCTGGAGTAAATATTATTACTAATAAGGGGAAATAGGTTTATCAATCATACATTTAAGACTATTTAATATGTTAACATCAACCATGGTAAAATAAATATATTATCAAATATTTAGAGGAAGTACCTTATATAGACGTCGGGGCATATTAAAAACGTTTATACAAACTACACACTTATACAGAGTTTAGAATTCGAATCTGCTTATATCTACTATTTATTGTAGTATATAATAATATTGTTTAAAAAAAGTGTGGTATTAAAATGTTACAAAAAGTATTACCGATCCACAATTCTCTTAGAAGAATCAAATCAAAATAAGTTTCTATTTTTAGGTAGCCGTTACAACTACTGTTAGCAAAGTAGTTTTGCCTGCTAACCTAGAAATAAGCAATGTATTATTACACTATACAATATATTCTACATTGTAGCCCCGGCGAAAGTTGAAATATACAAAAATTAAGTATATCGTAAGTATAATTAATAATCCTTTATGGTCCCAGAGTGGAGTAGGTACGTAACAATAACATTGAGGCGAAAATATTCCAACGATTAAATTACATCTATGAGAAATCGCACCGCGAGGTGGCGTCAAACAATACACACTCACTTTAATCACATAATTCCCTAAAATATATGTTCTACCAGAGTTCTACTCATCCAGCAATTAAAAGAATATTTGACGTTTCCACCCAGCTAGTATGATCTCATTCAACCATAAATATACCCACACGTAATTATTGTGACTACAGAATTGTGACGTCACTCAGGCAATACCACGTCAACATTGTAAGTTCGATAAGAAATATAGTCTGATCACAGAGCGCATAGCAATTCGTACGTAGAACTAAATCAAGCAGAAAATACGGCGTATTATCTCTTTTATCGTCTACTGAAAACAAGCACGATGCACAGCGCACAAAATATACACGCTTGCAGATAATAATGAATCAATGTACGAATCTCTATATGCTCGGCAACCATACTTTAGTTACAAATACTAAGGAGAAACTCTACGATTACAACAGTAGTCTTCACCGCTTTCAATGGATTTATATAGGAAGTATACATCAAAAAGTAAGCTAAAAAATCATATTATATTCTTAGAAAAATAACGACCAAAGAGTAGGCCATTGCCTATGGTCTTTCAGAAAACTTGAGGAGCGAATACACTTTTTGTAGAACTGCCCTGTTAAGTATTTCTTTACTCGTACAAATATTGATCATTTTTTTGAGGCTCTAAGGCCGTGGCCAAGTGTACCTATTTATAACTCGCAAAAGTTTTATATATGTATAATTTACCACACATTCGCGTCTTAAAACGATTCTAATTTTAAAAAATTCCCCACATACATCGCTAGTAAAAAAAATATTGTCCTTTCATTTCATTATTAACAGAAAGAAAATAATCTCTAATAACAAACATAAGGAGATGCAATAGAAATACATGATTAAAGTTAAGGCACGATTATCTAAGACACAATGAAGAAAAACTTAATGAGATAGGCACACTGGGGGCAATAATTTTTGATAACTAATTTAGCGCCGCGCTGCAGTCTATTCATTTAGACTTTAAACAAGCAACTGGACTTTAAGAATAGCTTTAAAAACTTGTGCGCTACTTTCTTGCGCAGAAATTCGTTAAGCTGTCTACACACCAAAGCCGCCGGCCCGGCGGGTTAATGCCGGCGGGCAAACCCGGCGACTTCTGAATGTTGCAATTCGGACGCCGGGCCGGCGTCACGAACCCGGCGGCTTCGGGCAGCGGACAACAGAATGAGCGCAAGCCGCCGGCAAGTTTGTTTAAGCCCCGGTCTTGGCCGGCCGGTTATGGCGCCGGGTCGACAGCTTTGGTGTGCCGCCGGCAAGCTTGTTTCAAAATGAGGCCGCCGGCCTTGCCCGGTGGTTGTGCCTTTAGTGGTGCACATTTTTCAATGCTGAAATTTATTCTGATGTTATTTCTAGGGACTCCATACCAAGTGTGATACAAATTCGAGCTTGAAGAGGTTACAGGCAGACAGACACACTTTCACATTTATAATATTAGTGAGGAATAGTAGTAGCTAAGTATGTGGGGCTGTTATGTCGCCAAACTGTTTACACACTTTCACTCGTGATCGTCTATATTAAATTAAGTATTTCACTGGGAACACTGTGGGACTGTTGCCTGAGATCCGATGTGATTGACCAACGATGGTAGAACTGCCGCCTTATGTTGTTCTGAAAACAGAAACATAATATGCTCTAGAGTCTAGAATCTGCAATACCATAATCAAAACATAACCAATATGATGATGATTGATTATGTTTTGATTACATGGTGACTAAATACACTGAATTAATTTTTCTAGAACACTTCAGCACCGCACTTCTACCATTTTGTTCTAACATTCTAAGCATGCACCGATGCACTCTTGCTACAAATTACAATAAAACAAAAAAAAATATATTAATAAAATGTCAAACTAACGACAAAAGCGTTCTGATTGATCAAAATTCCAAAATTTAGTTATTTGACATTTGTTTAATTTATATAAAACTACCGTTACTTTAAATAGTAACGGTAGTTTTATATATAAATTAAAAAAATTGGAAACAAACCCGATTGGACTAAAGCAGTATTCGTACGATTCAAATATTAGGTTTGGGGAATACTATACTGCGGATGGTGGGTAAGTCTTACTTTTTGTTTTTCCTCCGCGTTGGCGAGGCGTCGTTAGAATTCCCAGGGCTGTCGCTCAGCTCAGAGCTGCTGCTTCGGATGTCACCTTCCATCTGAAACACGATGTTTACTTTATTAGAATGATAATCATGATGGGTTGATGAGAAGTGGAATTTGGTTATGTTGTCGCCTTAACATGTACCCTTAGCCCGAAATAATCATAAGGCAAGCAAGAGCAAAGATCACTAGTTTGTGAAAATTTTCAGACATTGTTAAAAATTCATTTTTTTGCTAAATAAAATATTGTATTGAAATAATATAAAAGTACAATAAAGTGTAGTTCGCTAGCCTAGCCACAGTAACAATTTGGTATTTAATGCACCGCAAACAGGCGGCGCGAGTATTCTGGCTTACCTAACCCTGTCACTTTGTATACTGAGCTCAAAAGTAAGCAGGCCGGCAAGTAGCAACTCAAAATTAAAATATTTATTTCTAAATAGGTTAACAAAGTTAACACTTTTAGAACATCTACATGAGGCTTACCACCACTCAAGATTTGGGACATGCTTAGTTGCCGAAAACGAAGATCTTTAGAGCGCTTACAGACGAACGGCAAATGTCGGCGGCACGCGTCGGCGACAGTCGACGGCAGACGACGGCACGTGTCGGCGGCAGTCGACGGCACGTGTCGGCGGCAGTTGACGGCAGCCGTCGACAGTTTGTCACGCTTGCAGTTATGACGTAGCGCGTAAAGGTAAGCGTCCACAGGTCGGTATCGTACGCAACGGACGCGATTTGATGCGAGACGTCCGTTGCGTACGATACCGACCTGTGCACGCTTACCTTTAGGCGGTACATCACAACTGGCGGCCTACCACCAACTCTACTAAGCGACACCGTTTGACAGATAAGAATTTATTACTTTAACGTCAAGCTAGCGATCTTAAAAAAGTTGATATTTCACAGCGGATTTAACATTGTTTTGCATATTTTACTGTTTTTTAGTAAAATTATATTTAAAAAGTGAGTACGGTAATGTTATTGTAATCTTACAACAAAGTGTTCTGGAAACACGATAGTTTTAGGAAAGGTCGTGGTAGGCCCCCTGCAAGCGTCATAAACTGTCAACGGCTGCCGTCGACTACCGCCGACACGTGCCGTTCGTCTGTAAGAAGCCTTAGACCGAGCGAGATAGCATGATTGATCAGGCCGAAGCCCACTGATGTTATTTCAAACGTTGTATAATATATCTTTGTCATGTTCAGGAACTTCGATAGCGCGATGCAGGATTGTGGCGCTAATTGTGGGTACCGCACAATGATATTACCTGTCCAGCCTTGATAGTGATGTAGGCGATCTGCAGGATGAGCACCGTCCACACCACGTGCAGCACCAACAGCAGACACAGCAGCGAGTTGAAGATGTAGTACGCCGGGAACATCGGTACGAGCTGGGGAGCTCGGATTGACGTGCTGGAAATTATTGGAGTACGGTCAGATAGGCATTTTTAAGTTTTCGTAGCCAAAGGGTAGAAAAGGAACTTTATTGCACCGATTTTGCTGTATGTTTGAGACCAAGGTTTATCATATAAACCGTGATAACTAGTTACAAATATGTAGCTCTTTTGCCACTGTAGCCACTACATCTAGTTTAAAAAATAAATACCTAAATATGAGTCTCCCGTGGACAAGTCTGACTAAGGGTTGGACCTAATCTGGCAGTACGGAATTGCCTTTTTCGTCGCCCTTTCTCTTTCTGTCGCTTAGAACTGCCATATTTTGCTAGACCGAGACAGAAAGCATAATGCGATAGCCTCGAGGATTCCGCCGCGTGCTATCGCATTATGCTTTCTGTCTCAGTCTAGCAAATGGCAGTTCTAAGCGACAGAAAGAGAAAAGGCGACGGAAAAAGGCGATCCCGTGCTGCCAGATGAGGTCCAACCCTAACACTGTTATTTATGTCAAAACTGACAAAACGATTTAGGAAGGTATTATTAGTGTCTTTATCACTCAAGTTTCGTGTCTTTATGCCTAACATTTTTCCGGTCGGTATAACCGATATTCCCATTTTGCCGGGATTTGTAATGTCAATTATATATCCGGGAAATCTATATAAGTATTATGAATGAGGGTTGTTAAAATTGTATTTGCCACCAGGTGCCGCGATGTAGCCTTCGGGTCTATCATGTCAAATATATTTATTATCGTGACACATGCACACAGCTATTTCGTGACATATGACAGCTATATCGTGACACATGACAGCTATATCGTGACATATGACAGCTATATCGTGACACATGACAGCTATATCGTGACACATGACAGCTATATCGTGACACATGACAGCTATATCGTGACACATGACAGCTATTTTGTGGCACATGACAGCTATATCGTGACACATGACAGCTATATCGTGACATATGACAGCAGTTTAACACGATAGACCCGAAGGCTACATCGTGGCACCTGGCAGCAAATAGAATTTCAACAACCCTCATTAAGCTAAGTTTGTTATAACATCCTCACCTCCATATGATGTAGAAGGGGAAGATGCCGACTCGCGTGGTGATCCAGGTGACGATCAGACAGAGGAACATCGTGTCGCACAGCCGCTGGTAGTTCGCGTATTTAGACGCCTTCACCGCCTGGAAGAGACAACATAGGTATTGTAGGTACTAGGTTCTTTTTAAGCCATAAAAATACTACCACTTGGCCCTGCTGAGAGGTAGTCGCATAAATTTTATACATATATATTAAGTGCCTGTCCAGATGAGGCATTTTACGCGCGAAGTCCATACGTGCGTTTCAATTTCTATTGCATTCAGATACCGCGTTTTACGTGCGTTTTTATGCTACAAACATGGACTTGAAGTTATCACGCTCCAATCAAATACGTCCATTCGCAACGGACTCGCGCGTAGTCTTGGACGCTGCAATGGCAGCCAAGTATCTCGACTCGCGCGTAAACATCTAGACGCGATTTAAGTAGCTCTAGTATCTCGGGTACGCGCGAGTCGCTTACTCGCGCGTTAAACGCCTCATCTGGACAGGCTCTAAGAGTGCATTCGTCGCGGTGCAAGTTACAAAAATGCTTTAGGGCTTAGGTAAATGTCGGCGATACTTTAAACTTGAAATGTCAAATCTCATGCACTTCTGTTTTCTTTTTTACTTACCGTTTAGGTACAAATATTTTCAGAATCTAGAAAAGTACCTACCTATAGTCATGTGGCTTACAGTTTACCTCAACGAATATATCAGCACAATCGTGCAGCAGCAGCACCAGCGTGCCGATGCGGTGGAGGTTGCAGACCCAGCTGAAGGATATGAGCGCGATGGTGGCGATATGGTGCACGAACATCTGCCAGAAGTCCTTGCGCCGCACGTCCCAGAACTGCGAGATGGTCAGCGCCCAGTAGAACGCCGCCGACACCATGTAGTACCACCAAATATCGTTGGTTAGACCCTTAAATATAATTTAATAGGATATAATATTACTGCAATGCTTTCACGTTATATGCAGCACCAGCGTAGACAGTAAAGAAAAAGGTTTGTTCGACGTTTGACGTTTCTTATCAATATTCTGATATGATCAAATATCAAAGATATGATGAGTGCAACGTGTCGGATTTTGTTGGGTTTATTTACTGTATGTGCTAGTAGCGCCCTATGCTCCGACCTTTGCGTAATATTCCCTACTGTGTTAGGGATATCCTGTTGTAGGAATATATGCGTGGAGGCCGCAATGGAAGATCTTCCGACTGAGCGAGGTGGTATGGTCGTTTATGACGAAGCTGACGTCATTTCAGGCGTACATTTCTTGCCGATCTCAGAAACTTCGATAGCGCGATGCACGACTCTAGCGCTAGTTTTCCCGCCAAACTATCAAAAATATTTTAAAAATTAGTGTCTAGTTCTTAATCAAGGACAAAAATAAGTAACATCAAAAGGGGTCGGCATCTTATAGTCCGTCAAGAAAGTGAAGAAATTAAAAAGTGACAACATCGTAGTGTCATCCTTTTCAAATTAATCTAAGAAAAAAGGATGACACTACGATGTTGCCACTTTTTAATTTCTTCACTTTCTTGACGGACTATAATAAATAATAATTATGTATTCATGTGACCTTTTTTTAATTATGTGGGTTCGAATATACCGCCAAACGGACACTCGTAATACTGCACACAGTTCCATGAGCTCGAACTTACCATAGCCACGCTCTTGCGTGTATTACATAAGCAACATTTAAGGACATGAATGCCGAATTTGATGAGTTAAAACAAAAGATCCTACGTCATAAGTGAAAAAAACGGTCATGGCCATTTATGTTTTTGTTAAAAAAATTAACATTCGAAATATAAAATTTGAAGTTTCTTTTTTTTTAGTTACAACTTCCAAGGTTATAGAATAATGATAACAGCTATAATAGCAGACTTAAAAAATGTTGCCGCGCAGTGCAGCTATAGCTTCTAACAACAAACAAAACGTGTATCTTCTTACGTATTAAATAAAGTTCAATTTTGAATGGCTATCTTATGAATGTCGCGTCGCGTTTTATTTCGGTAAAGGATGTTACGATTATTTCATGACAAAGTAGAGTTTAAATTAGTTACTAGGTGCGTGTCGGTACAGTAGGTTTTGTTCGTTTCATTACAATGTTCTAGTGAAGGCTAGCGTGTTTTGCAATGTGAACTAATGTGAGTAGGCGCAGCTACATAATCACAATATACACAAAATTACTTGCACACTTTAGACCGACATGACGAAAGCGTCTGAGTTGCTTCCTCGAGATTAAAGCATCCTTGTCTATTCTATTCTAAGTTTAAATTAGCAGCATTATACTTAGGTTACAATGAGGTTTTCGGGACTAAAACTTCCTTTCCCGGGACTCAAGGTGTCTCCATATTTAAAACCTATTCTGTGGTTTAAGCGTGAAGAGGCAACAGACAGACACCCTTTTACATTTATATTTATTATTAGTACTTAAGTATGGATATGGATGCCTTTTTGCTTAATAATAATTAATTTTGCTTAATACGTCTATATTAAAAATATTTTTTTTCCCACACTCAGTTGCATAGCAACTCGTTTATCAAGACACCGCACAATTTTCCGCAATAAAAACAATTCTACAATTAGTTTAAGGAAAAGTAATAATAATTGCCTCTCTGATTATGTTAAACACTGGATATTCCGTGCGCGGGCCCATTCCACTCGGAATGGATTTTTTCACAGTCAAGGGTCCAATTTTCGTGCCAATCGCAGATTTCAATTTTCTTCGTCTCCTTCATGTGAACACGAGAAATTCAACTGCCAGAAACGAACGAATGAGATAGTCGGCTATCAAAGCGACATTCGAAGCATCATCGCCTCCGTGGTCCACCGTCCAGTGGTTTAAGGTGACGCGGTTGTTTTCTATGAGGCCGGCCCACAAGTAATAGAACAGCAAAAAATGGACAGGGCGTAAGCGACAAAATGTATGTATTTATGGTTTTAAATTTTTTGTCGCGTAATCATGGACGTATTTCATGCGCGTAATTTAAAAACCATAAATACATTTTATATAAGCTATGGGCAAATTAAAGTGTATGCTTGAACCAATTTATGTACAAATTTTGGAAGCTTATAATCACTCTCCTCTGTTGGCAAAATAGGAATCCCTTTTTTTACAGAAGTCTTTTTGATTGATTATTCTGTGTTATAAAAGTTGACCAATCATGTTATGCTATGGGTAATTCAAAGACAGTTTCGCCATCGTCCCACGCGAAAAACATACCATACCATCCTCATCACCTTGATGAGTGGCAGTCTTCCACAGTGCGTTTTTCGCGTAACTTTCTGCCGCGCACTGTAAAACTTTGGAACGAATTGTCACCAGCAGTATTTCCGGACCTATACGACCTGTAAACCTTCAAGAAAAGAGGGAATCCTCTTAAAAGGCCGGCAACGCACCTGCAGCTCTTCCGATGTTGCGAGTGTCCATGAGCGACGGTAGTTCCTTACCATCAGGTGACCCGTTTGCTCGTCTGCCCCCTTATTAAAAAAAAAAGACAAAGACATGATGAATACTGACAATGAACTTTAGTTTCTTAGCTTTCGTCATTGCTGAGAAAAATCGATACTTATCGCTACAGCGAAATAAATTATCAAGGCGTCGCCTTAAGAGGCCGGGCTACCCTCGAAATTCTCATACATACCTACGTAATACCAAAATCATTTTCTCATACGAAAATATTTAACATGTTTGAGTTATTTTTCAGCTTAAAATAGTAATTACCTAGGTTCCTGTACAAAAATTAACTTCAAAATATTTAAACACTAAAAAATTTTTTTTGGTGTATAATTTTTTTTTTTACTAAATTTACTACTAAATATTTACATTAGGCCACAGTACAAGGAACCAATAAGCTTCCACTTCAGGGTGGTAAAAAGTAAACGTAAATATTTTCTTGTCTTGTAGGTTACAATTACCACACTTTTACTTATTTCTAAATCTCCTCGCTCTGTAATATTTAATGTGCTAATATAATATTGTCTGCGTATATTCATAGGAGAAGTCAAGTCGGGTCACATAATTTTTATAGACCCTCGTTAACGACTCGTGGACCCCCATTTTTCTTCCACGCAAGCGTAGACCCCTGTCGGGATCCCTTGGACCCCTGGGGGTCCACCTGTACCTGTACCACTTTGGGAATCAATGCAGTCTAAAGTGTCGATCTTACTATAGTTTGTTCGTTTTATGATGATATGCGTGACACATTATAATTGACAATAGTAGGGAAGTTACCTAAAAAAATTAATCGAATAATTTAAAAATATCGAATCACCTCGTAAAGGAATTGCAATCGAAATTATCGATTTCGTACTGATGTTTCAGAGTGACGCCGGCGATTTAAGATGGCCGCCCTTTTTATCGATTTGATTTCGATTCAACTGTGTCAATCTCTATTGACATAAGTTCCGTTTCATGCATCTGACATTTTTCAAATATTTTCGTAACAATAATTTTATACTCCTATTTCAAAGTTAATATTTATAATTTTATATCAATAAGTTAGCATTTAGCAACTTTTCATTTTTATTCATTTACAATTACAGGAAACATTTATTTTTGTAGATGGAATATAATTTATTACATTCTGATTTTTTTTTTGTTTTCTTGTAAAAAAAATCCGTAGCAAGGAATATGAGAACTGTCACCCATATCATCTTAGAACGAACAAACTATAAAACACTAAACTTATTCCTGCGTAACTGGCCTGGTTTCAATGAAACCGGCCACCGTCACAAAAATCGGTGCGGGAGTTATTATTATTCGAATTCCATGAGAATCGGGGCCCAACTACAGGGCTAGCATAACAACAGTAGACAACAGTAGGCGTAGCATGGTCACCATAGAAACGGTTTCTTTCTACGGAAGAATAGACAAAGTGACAGTTAGACAATGGAAATCCGCCATTTTGTCGATAAAACCTGTCAGTATGTCGATTCTTTCCCATTTCTACTGTTGTTATGCTATAAAAGTTAAAACAGTGCTATAAGTCTGCAGGCCAACGTCATTTTACGATACCCACACTGCTCGTTGCATCTGGTGAGTTATCTCATCGCTGTAACACTGATTTATTGCTTGTTTACCATCGAGCAGTTGACCGACGCGACATGTTTGTGTCACCTTTTGCCCGACATTGATTGGTGACTCATAAGTAATAAGCTTAGCTCTCGACTCGACGGCTTCCATTACTGGGTTGGAACAACTTGAATTTTGTTTTCAGGGGTTTTTACTTTGGACGAGAAGTAAAAACGTAGAAGAGGAAACGATTCATCGGATGGGCATATAAAAAGTCGGTCCTGCGCGCGATCTCTCGACAATAGTGTCGGTTATACCGTCATGTCGGGTTACGAGAGTAAGGGCCTGTTTGGCCGCTTCCTGATAAGGCTATCCACCACTTAAATTGACAGATGGAGTATGGAGAATCTGTCAAATAAACCTATTAGGCACCTTATCAGGAAGTGGTGAAACAGGCCCAAAATAAATAGACGAGCTCATGAGAACTGCGGTCTGCGCGTACACTTAGGCAGCATAAAATAAACGATACTTTCAATGACGATAACGGTTTCTGTGACAAAATGTTTGTCTGTGTTTAGTTGGTCGAGTTTGATTTCAAGGACACGTCTACTGTATATTTATATTTGTATTGTGCTATAACGGTGACTATAGTATAGTTAACCATGCGATGACCAAACGACAGTAAAAGCGGCCATTATCAATAATAGGCTACTTGACCTATATTCAATTTCATTGAACAAATGCATATTTCTAGTAGAACTTGGCCTAGGAAACCGTATTTCACCCTTATCATCAAATAAAAGCTTATGATTGATAAATAAAGTCGATTTGAAAATATGATTTTATGAAAATAGGATTTGTACTGACAAAAACGCTTTTGCGGTACTTCCGATTTGAATGTGACGTCATCCTCATAGTAATTTAATATATTTTATTTATCACGCTCGTTATGTGTAAGTTTATCTGTACATAAATAATAAGAATAAGCTTAGAAAGATTTGTAAAATATAATTTATTGAATAATTCACATAAAACGTCAGTTTTATATATTATCTCCATTTATTGTAGACGGGAAATGAAATGGCCAAAACTTTTGTCCAAAAGTTTTTAACATTACAAATGATTTCTAATTTCTTATTTAATTCTTTTATAATTTTTGGGCACTTTTAGACTCGTACATTTAGCACATAAAAAAATGTTTAACAAAGAGAGTTTAAAATACAAAGCGTATGACGTCACACTATGGCGGACAGTGTTTTCGGCGCCGTATAAGAGGCGTATTTTTCATTAAACATTTTTATGGGTTTCTACTGTGTAAAATATTAAAATATTAGTTTTTTTTTTGTGAAAATGAATGATTAAGAAGCGATTAGCATGAAGAAAAAAAGTAGGTCAAGTAGCCTATTATTGACGAAATTGCGCGACTAAAAAACCTACACTATTAGCCGTTCTAATATTATTAGAACGGCTTATAGTGTAGTCTCTGCTAATAATATTATATTAGTACTCTAATATAATATTATTAGAGTTATCTACCTGTTATCTCTTGAGTCTTGACGGTTATAAATTTATTTAGATGGGTATGGTTCTTATGGACACTTTGGAGTCCGTGGAGGGGAGTGGAGTTAGGAGAAAAGATTAAGGATAGTTATTAAGGTGCTCCCAAACAGAAGTTATATAACGTTAGATAACATTTTTGTATGACATTCTATAACAAATTCTAACAAAAGACACGTTTATTTTTTGACATGTTGTAGCGTATGTTACACGATGTTATAAAATGTTATCGTGTTAGTTGTTACACAATGTTTTATAACGTTATATGTGACGTTATCTGGGAAAAGGGACCTTATGGAGGGTTTTAGTTTCCGAGATAATCGCATTTAAAGTAAAGTGTCGAAAAAAAAACATTTTTTCTTTTTTTGCTCCATGTTAATAAACAGACTCTAAATTTTGATATGACTAAGACACAGGTTTTAAAAACGATTTTTTATAGGTTAAAATTGAACTTAAAGTTTAGTGAAAAAGGGACCTTATTGTCGGTGCTGCAGTCGAGAGTCGATTGCGGCTTTCTTTCGGCACGGTATCTACTGTTATACTACTAGTAATTTGCACCAAGCTGAAAATCGGTAACATTGATTAGAATATCTGGGGGCACGGCAGTGCCCCCGCCAAGTAGAGCGCGAAGCAAACACTGCAGTACCATCATTTAC
Organism: Lysandra bellargus; assembly: GCA_905333045.1. Taxonomy (NCBI): domain Eukaryota; kingdom Metazoa; phylum Arthropoda; class Insecta; order Lepidoptera; family Lycaenidae; genus Lysandra; species Lysandra bellargus. The sequence goes on from HG995337.1 coordinate 8,485,348, forward strand.
AGGAACCATTTCACCACATTTTAGGGACCTCTAGAGGTCATTAAGTTCCGAATTTAAGCTAAAGCAAAGTTTCTCATTTATGACACTCACTCACTCACTCAAGATCATCAAAATAGAACTAGTACTTCCACAGAAATAAGAAGTACTTCCCATATACTTAGAGAACTGAAATTTAGCACAGTTTAGGGTTTAATGGCCATATATAGGGAAAACCATAAAAATTTGCCACGTGCGAGTCGGACTCGAAATTAGGTTAGGTTATATGCGTATGTAACACGTGTGATGCTGATGGTGACGTTTACACGAGCGCGCAATCCTACACGAGCGATATGATGAAACCCACTACTTACGGCTCAGCTTAAAAAATCAATATGTTTCTAAAAAAAAAAAGTGAAACCCCACCAAAAACATTTTGTAAAAAAACTAGCCAAGTCTCGAATCTCGATGGAGCTGATTGTTTATCTCTAATAAGGGTTCCTTGTTGACTACGGAACCCTATTAAAAAGTAATGAAATCTAGACAAAGTCGTACCAAGTCTGAGGTTCCTTTATTTTTATAAAGAAATCTCAGAAATATAATTAAATAATGAAAAATATAATTAAATAAATATTTAAATAAAATAAAAATAAAAAATAATGTTACAACTACGAAATTAATAGTATTTTTGTATCTTCTTTCATTTTTTATTTTTTATGCAATAAGGGGGCAAACGAGCAAACGGGTCACCTGATGGAAAGCAACTTCCGTCGCCCATGGACACTCGTAGCATCAGAAGAGCTGCAGGTGCGTTGCCGGCCTTTTAGGGGGTAATAGGGGAGGGTAGGGAAGGAAATAGGGAAGGATAGGGGAGGGAAAAGGGTAGGGGATTGGGCCTCCGTAAACTCACTCGGCGAAACACAGCGCAAGCGCTGTTTCACGCCGGTTTTCTGTGAGGACGTGGTATTTCTCCGGTCGAGCCGGCCCATTCGTGCCGAAGCATGGCTCTCCCACGTCACGTCTTTTAACTTTATTACTAAAAATGTAACGACCGACATAAGGTCTCTTTTAATATTTATGAATACTTCTATGGTAACTATGAGAAATTACATGTTTTTGGTACACGTCTTGTTACTAAAGGATAATTAAAGTTATTTAAAAAATAAGAACTTCAATGTTAATAAAAATGTAAATTTATTTTTATGATATTACTAAACTTTTAATCACCGACAATAAGGTCCCTTTTGAAAAGTGTTAAGTGTTTGTACCAGCTTTTCACTAAACTTTACCTTGAATTTTAAGACAGAAAAAAGTTACTTTTGAAATAAAAGTTTATATATTTGATCTCATTTGACTATGTTTAACTGTAGTAAATATATATTTTTGTTGATTTTGACTGATTAATAAGATTAGTAGAAGCACAAAGTTTATTTGTTCAATATTTTTTTTATACAATAAACAATGTTGTTTAATATCGAAGACGTCTCTATTTAGTAAAAACTGATTCGTTTTATATTATTCTTTTATAAAAGCCAATAGAAAACATAGTATAAGTGAAATATTTAGTAAAAACCATCTTGGGCATTTTCATTACATCATGCACTTTGGCGTGGTAAACAACAGGAATAGAGTTATAAAATTATATAATTGAAGTTAAAATCTAAAAGACCATATAATGTACTTCCCAAAAAACATAATATCTATGTAACTTCCCATAATAACATACTTTTTTTGGGTTTCGAAGTTTGAATGCGATTTTCTCAATATCACCTTTTACGACTTTCGAGTTTCAACATTTTTTAAAAAAATATTTGCCAGGCCTACATGCATGTTATTTACATGGTTCGATAGCTTATTAAATGTAGATTATGGGGATGCTAATAACTCAATACCGACAATAAGGTCCCTTCACGCTGATAACGTCACATATAACTTCTGTCTGGGGGCACCTTTAGTTATTATCGCGTCAGAATGAACGTAGATAAAAAAAACTAAAATTCAAGCAAGCTAATCGAGTCAAGAATAAATTATATTATGGATGCTTATGCGGTACTCTATAACGCCTTAACTGGGCAGTTAGCTCAAAGTATAATATTCTGAACAACGCTACTTTTCGTGAAGAATTTACGGTTCCTGGTAACAATTTTTAGTTTCCCCACAGTAGTATTTAGTTCCCGAAAAGTTGACCGTACAGGAAAACAATCACGTTTTAGGAAAAGAAGACTTTATTTTGTGTATACTGATAATAAGGCCACAGATTACTAACTGGTTACTACATGCCTCGGTCAAACGGTCAGTTATCAAAGTAGTTTTCCCTGCCCTTGCCTTGACTTTCGAGAGTAGACATTAGTCGATATCAAATATGAATAATGATGTAGACCTAGGTAATAGGTTCAAGACTAACAATACTCCCATTATAGCATTAATCACTGTCATACAGCCAGCAAAAAAGTTATTCCGTTCCAATTTTATATTACCCGAGTCCTGAATAGGGTAAACCAGAAACATGCATTGATTTTATCAGTCTGTGTAGGCAGTCAGGGCTCCCGTAAGGGCTACTGGCGCCTGTGTGCAAAAAAGGATATTGGCAAATTTGGCCTTTAGGCAAATTTTTTGGGTCCTTGGTTTTGGCGCCCCTAGAGGATGGCGCCCGTGTGCATTGCACACATTGCACATAATATGGTAGCGGGGGCCCTGTATGCAGTACTTAATTTTAAGATCACTCTGCGAAACTGGAGAAGGCAATCGGCATAATATGTATTATGTACATTATCTACCAATAGCTTACTCTGTGATATGACTCAAGCATTTGATTATATTGGCCGCAGAATTTTGCTTAAAAAACTTGAAGCATATGGTGTACGCGGGATCACACTAAAACTTATTGAGTCGATATCTCACTAACAGAAAACAACATATTGAAATAATACGGCTCAATTTTAAAACACTCTACGAAGAAAGTTTTTTTATCAAAACCTAGACATTTACTTTATGGAGTTCCACAGGGTAGTCTGTTAGGTCCCCTTTAATTTTTAATCTACATAAACGACTTTCCTAAATGTATTGACAAACCCTTTACACTATTTGCTGACGACAGTACCATAACTATAGATTGTGACAATTTAGAAAACTATGAAAATGACATTATTAAAACTTTGATATCTATTATTACTTGGCTTGATAAAAACAATTTAAAAATTAACCTAAATAAGACAAACATTATCCAATTTTCTCAAAGAAAGATGCCACCTAAGATTTGTGTGCATTATAATAATACTAAAATTGACCATGTTGACAGTGCAGAATTTTTAGGATTAGTTATTGACAAAAAACTTAACTGGAAAAATCACATTGAACAACTAAGTAAAAATATTAGCAGTAGTTCTTATGCGCTCTTAAAGTTATCATCCATAATGAACACAGATGGAGTATTATCAGCCTATCATGGTATGGTCGCATCGCTTCTATGCTATGGTATAATTTTTTGGGGGAACTCGACAGATAATGATGTTATCATCAGGATGCAAAAGCGCTGTATTAGGGCAATGTTTGGCTTGAGAGTGACTGATAGGTTTACTAAATATAAAATTCTAACACTTCCGTCATTATACATACTAGAAATAGCATTGTTTGTACATAAACATCATGATCTGTTTCCTAAAAAGTCTAATATTGTAGAGAGAAATAGACGTGATAAAAATAAGATTATTACTAGAACCTATAAAACTTCACTCATGTCTAAAAGTGTGATTGGAATGTCTTCTAAAATATACAACAAGCTACCAACACAATTAAGAGAAAATAATGTAATTGTGATTTCCTTCAAAAAGGCTGTTAGCGAATTTCTAGTACAAAAATGTTACTATAGTGTCTCAGAATACCTAAATGATAATGTTAGATTTACCTAACGGTACTGATTAATGAAGTTTTATTTTAGCTGTAAGATGACATAATGTAGTACTTAATTGATCTTATTTTATTATTATTATTTTTTACTTTAGAATAAGACTATTATGACATTAAATATACCCATTATCATTATTCTTTCGGACATGACTTAAATATTCAATTCTTTTTGACATCTCATGTAATTATAATTTATTTAATTTACATTTTAACCGATTTAATTGACATTTTAATCTGTATTAAAATTGTATTTTTTAAATGTAATTAATCACAATATGACTTCTTTGTAATGAAATAATGTTTAATTGTATGATTATTGACTGTATAAATTCTTGACTTATATTTTAAATACTTAATGTTAATTTAGACTTACTTAAGTTCTTTTTTTTATCTTTTTTTGCATGCCTAAATACTAGGTAGAAAGACTGGAGCCAGTGGCGGATTTACCAAAAGGCTGAGTAGGCTTGAGCCTAGGGCGGCAGATTTAGAGGGGCGGCAAATTATGCCCAATTTTTTTTTATCTTACAGAAAAAAATACGCGTTGCAAAAACGAAACGAATACGACTTTAGTAAGCTTTTTGCTCCCGGGCTTTTATTTTTTGCCTAAATGTAAAACTTATTTGATCTCATTGTCACCATTAACCGGATTAATAACATGTTATTTAATAGAAATTGTTCCTATTGTTTTTAAAATGTGAATAATGTAATAAAATATAAATAATGTAAAATAATAGTGCTTGTGACGTTTTATGGAGCACCTCAGTGTGCCCCTAGTAGCCCAACTTAGTATGCCGGACAGGGACCGTACTTTACAAAGTAATAAAGATTTTCCTAATTTTGATGAGTGAAAAATTTTCTTACACTTTTGTTTTGGGGTGAAAAAACGCATAAGGTCAGAATATTTTTTTATAACAAATTGTTATTATGAACATGGATTCTTATAGGCCACAAATATTAATGAAAGTGTGTTCTAACGTTAAGTATTTTTTTACAAAATTTATTTGTATTCACTATTACTCATTTGGTAAGATGACATACTAGACGTCGGCTTAAGATGACATACTACTACTTATGTTTCTGCTAAATCGGTAACAGAAGCATTGTATATTTTTTGACAATGATGAAGAACTTAAGAATCCTCACTGACAACTAGAGGGATGATGATGCAGCTTGGAATTTACGTGTTGTATAAGACGACATACCATCAAAGTCTAAGGAATCATAGTATGTCCATATTACCATATCGATGTGTCATCTTACACTCGTCGACCTGGCGTGTAATTGATGTTTTTTTTTTCACTGTTATATTAAGTTGATTTTTCCAAAACTGATTAATTTCGTTAGTTATGAATCATTTATTTATATAAGTAAGTTACTGATCTCATGGGACTTATTTTATTTTAAATATTTACCTTCAAACAAAAAGTATGTCATCTTAAGCACAATTCCCCTACCATCCTCATCACTTTGATGAGTGGCAGTCTTTCACAGTGCGTTTTTCGCGTAACTTTCTGCCGCGCACTGTAAAACTCTGGAATGAACTGTCACCAGCAGTATTTCCGGACCTATACCTATGTCAGTAGGGCCGTCAAAAATTGAAAAGCCTACTGGCGGCAAATTTGTAAATCCGCCACTGACTGGAATCATGATTAATAACTGAACAACTTTAGTACATCTTTCTGCAAATAAATTATTATTATTATTATTTACAAATCTTAGTTCTTACAATTAATTGAAGACGTGAGTGGAATAATCGAACAAGTAACCTTTCGTAACATACGGACAATGACTCATTTTTTCCCTAATTATTTTAATAAAACTTGTAACTTATCTACTTCATAACCTAGCTAAAAGATCTGGCTACACATATAATCCATAGTAATTTTTCTATTTCAAATAATTTTTCCGGTCCTAAAGCCTCCATTTAAGCAAAAAAATGGGAATTTTTTCATGTTACTTACTTTATTCTTCCACTCACGTCTTGAATTATTAAACGCAGTCTTATTGCGAGCTACCATTAGTTCCCTGTATAATCTCTGATCTGCCCATAGGCGTGTTTCCGTGTGCGTGCACCCACCCCGCTCACGCCGAACCCCACCAAAGAGACCCAAAATAGAGCACGCAAGTTATGTACGACCTATACAGGGTGCAATTATCCATCCTGCCTTTTGATATATTGATCCTTGTTAAAAATAAAAATACACGTATTTTTTTTATAGTCACTCAGTACTAAAATGTTGAGAAATAGCTTCCGAAAGTTATCCTAAAAAACACTACAATTAATGGACACGACGCGTCGGCCGCGCGTGACGTGCCCCCGCGCGCGTCTCATCCCGCGCATAAAGTTAATATACCTATCGGAATAGAGAAACAAAGGCCTGAGCAAGCGAGATGTCACTATCAGTAACACTGCGTGGTAGAAAAAGAAGCGTGATTTGAGGTTGCATAGCTTTTTTTTCATCTGTTTGACAGTCTGTCTGACCCTGTGCCGATCGTTGTCAATTCGGGCTCTCAGAAAAATTGTGATTTTAAGTTAAATAATGAATATTTTTTAGAAATACTGCTCTAGAAACACGATGATGATAGATGTGCGAGGATTGACTGTGGTACCACACATCGAAAAAACCCGGACAAATATTCATTTCACAGGTGAATTATTGTACATCGACAGCACCTAGTTTTAACCGATTCTGTGCGGGACACGGGAGCCGTGTCATACACGTTTTTAACGTGTGGCGTATGACACGTGAGCCGTGTCATTTAAAAAACGATTGCCTTGATCTCCTTCAAATTACACTTTAGAAGGGTCTGCTCTGAACAAAATCCTCTTAATTTTCCACGTAGAATAAGCCTATAGGTTTCGCCTCTGAATATTCTGTAAATTGAAAAAAATTAAAGGCCGTCAACCTTTTTTAAAGGTGCATTCATTTCGGATTACACGGCAACCGCGTCTTATGGGTTTTTAACGTGTGGCGTATGACTTGTATCTCCCTCAAACCAAATTACACTTTTGAAGGTTCTACTCCGAACAAAACCGTCTTAATATAAAATATTCTGTGAATTGTAAATGATTTGTTAATGATGATGATTAATACTTCAGTCGGAATTTCCAGGAATTGCTATTGTATTCTATTGTTGTCGCGATCACCGGTGCTCGCGCGGGGCCTGAAGGATTAATGGGATAATTGGGAGCTGTGTCACAGTTCTAACTAGTACAGCTCTCAACGTTTTTAATGATTTCGCAATGTAATATCTTAAATATGCCTTATTAAGCTTTTTGAATGTACATGATTTGAAATAAATAAATTATTATTATTAATGTAATCAGCATAGTAGCTTATGATTTTGGTATTTTAAACAACAGCGAAACTCCCAAACACGTATCTACAGGGTGCAATTAAACCTTCCTGCCAAATTTTGAGGTATTGATCCTTGTTAAAAATAAAAATACACGTATTTTTTTTATAGTCACTCAGTACTAAAATGTTGAGAAATAGCTTCCGAAAGTTATCCTAAAAAACACCACAATTAATGGACACGATGCGTCGGCCGCGTGTCACATGCCCCCGCGCGGGCGACTCATCCCGCGCACCCCCTCTCATTCCCCCGCGCCGCAAGTGACCGTTCTGCAACGATTTTAAACGGGATAAAATATGTCATTGAAAAAAAATATAACACCCAATTTTTTTTGGTTAAATGGACGCTCCTAATGATACTTAAGCCCTGGAAAAAACTTAGCAGGATGGTTTAATTGCACCCTGTATACATCATATTTTAGTATGTATGTTCCATCACTTCCATGGCAGCTCCTAAAGTGTGCCTAAAATATTGATCTATTGTTGACTTTAGTAACTATATAATTTTCCTAGTCAGTAAGCAAGCGAATGAAAAATAAAAACTTGTTTCAAACTGGCTACAAAATATTTTTTCTGTTTAAAATTAATAATTAATATTTATTTTTACATGCCTAATTGCTGAGAACGATATTTGCACACAATGATACCTGCTATTCTCTTTACGTTATGCAGTATTTATGAGTTTTGTCGACATAATATTTATCTTGAATAATTGCTTTTACTCTTAGATAAGCAATTCCAAAGAACAGCTCATGTTTACTAGCAATATCTTGATGCAATCGTAAAAAAATACAATAGGCAGTTACATAGTAGTAAATATATGAAACTACATTATTATCCTAAGCTGATACTAAAACCACAAATGCGAAATTTTTCCATCTTTGAAAATGGTTTTACTATGAAAAACCACAAATCCAATATTTTTCAGACATGGACACATGGTGTTTAAAAAGTGTTCTGTAGTAGAATGTAGACATATATTATCAGATTCAAATGCTGATAGAATATTTCCAGCATCATATACCCCACTCCAAGAGGTTAAATCCTAACAGCAAACAGACATACCTGATGTGGATATCCGATGTAGCACTGATCAATGTCCCAGAGCCACGCCTTGTCCCACAGCACGTAGATGCCGAAGATGAAGTTGCACACGTAGAAGGTGACCTTCCAGATGTTCTCACAGAACTTCACCAGGGTGGAGGGCTTATCTTGGCTGCGGCGAAGACGGTACCACCGCTCCACCTCGCGCTCCGTCATATCCAACTTTTTGGCAACGTAACATAGCTGAAAACAATAATTTATAGCAATCCTTACTAATATTATAGATGCCAAAGTGTCTGTTACTACTTCACGATTAAACCACTGAAGTGATCTAGGTATGCATGTATGCATAGGAATTTTTTATCCCAGAAAATTAAATATTTCCGAACAATAAATAGATTTTGGAGCTTCATCTATTACTAAATATTATAGCGGATCTAGGGCTTCTCTTAACCTCACGTAACCAAACTAAATCAAGCACAGGAAACATTTATTACTCTATTTATATTGCCAATTTCAGGAAAGTTTTGTTTATAAAACAAAATTAGATATGTGTACAAGTAATATTTCTACACCAATACATTATTATTTATTTAAATCCAATGAATAATCATCAATCAACAAATAATCGGTGTTAAATTTTTTAATAGTTGCTATAATTTACCTCTTTTGCTCTTGGATTAGCTCGATATTCAGCCTCTAATTTTGGATTCGTCGGAGCCTTTTTGGGTCTTACATTACTTATTCCCAGGTACAGACCAAATGGTGCATAGATATATCTGAAAATAATTTGTATTTTATATAACAAAGATCTGAATCAAAAGAAAAAAAAAATATTGCTTATAATATATTATTGATAAACTTATTAATATTTAATCCTTCGATCGGAGATTCTTGGAAATGCAATTGTATTCTATTATTGTCGGGATCACTGGTGCTCGTAGGGGGCTTGATGGGTTAAGTACAAATCCCATCATACATATTTAGGTACTTATGCAATTCAAACATGGTTTTAAGTTGATATTATTAAGTACTGTTCAATTACAATTTAAATGTTATTTAGCATAAGACATTAATCCGTCGATCACCTTCCTGGAAATATTTTGTTATCGTGGCCCATATGGCTTACGGGGCTTGATGGATTAATATCCTCTTAGGTATGACAATAATGAAACAGACAAGGTTTAAAATGTGAAAGATTTTTAGACTAGAATTTTGCATTACTGAGAAAACATGGTCCCCAGACGTTTTAAAAATATGGTAAAGTATTACTTGTAGGTAACAAGTTGCTGTAACTTCTTACAAAAGTGCTAGCATAGTCAACAAAAAAATGTGAATAAAAACTTATCATTGTACTCTCATGGTTACTTTTGCAAGTTAATTTTTCTTAGTCATTTTGACAATAACCTTAACCTTATTTAGACAAGGACTTTAAGACTGCTTATCTCACTAGATTTATGATTGGCAAATTGCATGAAATGTAAAGATAAGATACAAGCATACACAATTTTTGAGCATTAAATGAATCAAGATCAGAAATGTAAATGTGGGCTAAGCCTGAAATATTATTGAATGTAAAACTGGTTAGTTCTCAGTATTGTCATGCATAGAGTTAAATATTCCGAAAGTTGTTATTATTAATTCCACACGGAAGGTAATTAATGTCATTATTGTAAATGTAGGTATTTATGTTAGGTCGGTACCGGGGAAAACTTACAAGCGCAATAAATTTAATTAGGCATTATGTGCACTCTAATGAATGTAAATTCAGCGATAGTAAATACGAGCTGGAGATTCGAAGCAGTAACCGAGGCACAAGGTCGCCGCCCAGTACCGCCCATTTTTAAGTGGATTTCTGTACTTACCTCTCTAATAAGTAGCGTAGGGTTATAAAAACTAAGGCTAACGGTATCGGGTAAAACACATGCGTATGATCTGTATAAATTACGGCCTTATCCGGACCGGGCGCGATGTCTGCCCAGGTTGTGTTCGGCGGCAACCACACGTCCTCGCTCCAGAACGCGTCCACGAGCGTCCGTATCATTTTCAAACAGTCGGTAAATCCGATTTGGAATATAAACCGTTTAAAGTTATTAATGTAAGGAAATTATCGTCTATTTCGATATGGCTCCGCAAAAATTCAGCTCCTACGGAGCACGCTCCCACTTTTAATTTGACACTTGACAGTTGACAGTGACACCACCTTGACACTGCTTGCTTGACATAAGCTAGCTTTGACAGGTGACACATTGACAGTTGATCAAAGTGCTGCCAAAATCAAAAATAAAAACACCAATTTAAGAATAAAGTGTGTCAGCTCCGACGCACGACTGGAGTTTACTCCTTAAGTACGAGTATCTAACCATACGCAAAAAGAGTTTATTTAACTGAAAAAAGATTAATATATTAAGAAATCAGATGTTCCGGCAATATTTTCTACACCCCTTTCTGCCATAGTTATTTCAAAATAGTTTTTTCTCAATTCTAAGGTCAGAATCGAATATAGGAGAAAAATCCAGGAAGATCAAGCCGAAGAAACCCATATCCAGGACAAATAGTTGCCGAGTTACAAGCATTCAAACTTTGACATTGACAGCTCGGCAACTGTCAAACGTCTTACCAAAGTAGCCATAACTCCGCTCCCAATAGGCCTAGAGGAACGGGGTTTCTTCTAACATCAAAGGCAACACCTCGGCTACCCCCTCCCTGAATTTGAAATAATTATATTATTTTATATAATATTATAATATAATTATATTATTATTATTAGTATAAAATTATATAATAATATAATTATATTATATTATTATATAATTATATTATTTTATATAATATTATATTCCGATTCCTGTATATTACCTTTATGGTCTTAATACACTCACAGCCAAATTAGAAAGTTTCCGTTGTCCAAAAACGTGACACATTTTCGTTACTTGTTAGTATGTTTTACCCCTCGGATTTTTCTCATACCGGGCGCCTTATATATGAAAATCGATTCTTAAGGAGTAAACTCCAAAAATTATAACTTCACAATAACAATATTAATTATTGATATTTATAACAAAAATAGCAATATAAATACATCGACACTGATAGAAACAAACAAGCCCAATAACATATAGTATATAGGTATAGTCGCCTATACAGCATACCATATGTACGTCTTAATCATAAAGTTAATATACCTATCGGAATATAATATTATATAATAATATAATTATATAATAATATAATATAATATTCCGATAGGTATATTACCTTTATGGTCTTAATACACTCACAGCCAAATTAGAAAGTCGCGCGCTAAAGGTGCGCACCAAAAACGTGACACATTTTCGTTACTTGTTAGTAGGTTTTACCCCTCGGATTTTTCTCATACCGGGCGCCTTATATATTAAAATCGATTCCTAAGGAGTAAACTCCAAAAACTTATCTATAATGGAAGCACTTCATGCAGGCACTTCACATGGCTATTTGTATTTGCTGTTGGCTATTTGTTGCATTTGGCAAAATTATTGACGTATACACAAACAAGCAAATAAAGGCAAATACGGCCTCCTACACTGTACACATGGACGTCAAATACCAAACTTTTACTTGATTTTGTTTACTTGCCTATTTGACTCTTTTGATGTGCGTCAAAAACCGACAAAGGTACGGATACGTGTATTTGGTATTGATCATATTTGTCAAATAGGCAAATAAGGCCAATATTTGTCAAACATACCGTCTACATATGGCCTACGGGTGATTGTTTGGCGAATACATCAAATACTCATATACAAACAGCAATTTGATGTGCCTCCATAACATAATAACAACTACAACAAAAGATTTACTATACAGTAGGTGTCTAAAACGTTTTTAACCTTTTTGTAAGTTTATTTTTATTTGTATTTTAAATATGACATGTTCTAAGATGATGACTTTTGTAGAGAAAATTTGGTGTATTGAGAAGAGCTATTGTAAAATGTGTTATGAGTAAAATAAATAATATTCAGTCTAATAAGTGTTTATATGAGTAATTTAGAAGAGTATTCAAGAGCTGAGCATTTCGGGACAGTAGGTATTTAAACCGCGATTGACAATGAAGTGTCAGATTAAGGTCAGATGTTGTCAATCGTGGCTTTGTATAGAAAATGACAAGTTTTTGACAGGAAGTCAATGACCGCTACCGCCATGTTTCGCCAAGTACAAACTTCAAGTTTTACGGTGGGTTTCCACTGACGCGGGGCCGGGCGGAGAGGAGCTTAGCGGTGCCCGAATTGACCAATCGTGCTGTTCCATTGAAGCGATGATTGGTCAATTCGGCACTAAAACTTGAAGTTTGTACTTGGCGTATAACTATACTGTACTGAGAAACGGCACCGACCCGTTGTTCGAACTTCGACTAGGTACGATAAATTACACCCTTAGTGATTACACCACAGTGCCCATACCATTACTTGTAGTACAGTAAATGAAGGCAAAAATCAGGTGCAACCTCCGATTTCGTTGAACCTCCATCGATTTGGATGAAAATTTGGGATTAAGTATGTTACACCCTCTACTTTAAAAGTGACATACGCTCGTATTGCGCTTTTTTATTTTAGGGGTGAAATCCACCCCTTTTGTTGAAAATAGAAAAAATGCAGATTTAACCATTCTGACTTAACTAATTCGGTTTAATTTGATAAAATAATTAATGTTTTAATGTTTTTTTCATGATATTTTATGATTATTTAATTAATTTTTCAACGCTTATGGCAACCATCCCTTTAATTGTGAAAAAACACTTTTTGTATTTCTGAACTTTAAAATCGCATATTTACATTGTATATAATAGGGGTCACCAATTAGTTTCGCTCGGCGTCCATATTTAGAAATGAAACGACCTTCGCGGTCCGCACATTTTTTTTTTATTAAAGGTAATTACGGAATTTTCGAAAGTACTTATTTATTTACTTTATCAATGAGAAAAGTGTCAGCTTTTGTTTCTCTCTGAAATTTGGGGTAAAATATTGGTGCAAGCTTTTTAAATCCTAGAGATGTTCATTAATCATCAGTAAGTCGAGACCGAAATTTATTTTTAACAAACTTCATCTTTAAAACTTGGAAAATATTTGGCCCGCACACAATGGGTCGGCGGTCCGGATGCGGATCGCGGTCCGCCATTTGGTGACCCCTGGTATATAAACAGTTTGTTTAGTATTTATGATATAATTTTTGGATAAGACTGAAATATAAACCCCTAAAAGTACCCCTATATTGCGGAATCACGATAAAAATTGGGTTCAAAAACTTAATAGGTTTATGTTTTCGAATCCAATTTTTTCAGTTTATTTACTTATAGTATTAATTTCTTATTTAGTTTTTGACGTCTTATAATTCGATATGGGGTGCGCGCACGAAAAACATGACAGTTCATGCGGCGTTACCTCGCTCTGAGGCTTTCCATTTAAGGCTTGAAGTGCAAGCGAGAGCGCGGAACGAGCGACAAAGAGGCACGTTGTCTCTCAACAACCGTAAGACTCTTAGTCTCGAAACAAAGAGCGCGGTTGTTTCGATTATATTAGGTATTTCGATGACTTAGAGAATACATTTGTATGAAGAAGTTTGGTTAGTTATGACCTTTGATACATTGACCACACTCTGAATGAAAAATAAATAAGCAATCTGTGAGCTATTAGTATTATTTCGGCTATTCAAAATTGTGCTCTATTTCCTACGTGTCAAGGTATGACTTGTGCTTTGTTCGAAGATTACTGGATTTCACGAATGTATACAGTAGCGTTTTGTATTGCGAACAGTTTATTTTACTCATTATAAATATTTTTAGACAATCATTTGAAAGAAATACATCGAAATAACTTTAGGTTACACTCGAAAAAGTTTGTTTCTATTTATAGAGATTCGGAAGCGAGGGTTAAGGGGTTATGGATAGTTGAACGTGACAAGTCATAATTTGTCACGTTCAACTATTGTCAGTAAACCAATTTTACAGACAACCATATTTTTTTTTGCGAAATTTTTTCACCCCTGTAAACTACCCAATTTGTGAATAATATTAAGCTTTATGTTTTCATTTTAAGTTTTTTTATCAGCTTTAATGAGTTCGAATATTTCTTTCATAGTTAAGATAAATTTTATTAATATACTAGCTGTTGCCCGCGACTTCGTCCGCGTGGTCTTCAGTTTATAGCGCGCGATGTCAATAAAATTGTTGTCAAATTAAATCCCTGGTACCCCTTAAATCAAAATACCTATCCAAAAACAGCTGTGCAGTGTGTACATAATATTTCATTCTTAATTTAAACTTTAATTTAGCCCCTCATTACACAACTTTAGCTTTACCCATAAACCATTTATCATTGGTAGGTTTAAGTTTACGTACTACATACATAATGTATCTAGTACTACCTACTGAATAATGAGTTATTTAATAACGTGTATAACAATCGAAAAAATCGGAAAACTTGGTTCAACATGGTACCACCTCTTATAGAAAGACGTATGAGCAAGCGATAGCGCGATGTAGGAGACTCTTGGCGCCATCTGTTATGAATTTTTGGAACTAACTTATTTTGAACAAATTTTCACTTTTCACCCCCTTGCAACCCCTTTTTCCAGTTAAAAAGTAGCCTATGTCCTTTCTCAGACTTTAGACTATCTGTGTACAAAATTTCATTACAATCGGTTCAGTAGTTTTGGCGTGAAAGCGAGACAGACAGACAGACAGAGATACTTTCGCATTTATAATATTAGTATAGATTTCAAACATTGATATTATTTAGTCCAAAATATTCAAACAACGATTTCAAACTACCCTCTGTTCAAAAAAATTACGTAAAGGCTGAATCTGCTAGACTGAAATATATAATAGACGCACATCATTATAAAAAGCCCCTCTCTTATCGAGTCGACATTTACCGTTTTGTTTACTTTCTGAATATTGAAAGACTTGAAAAGATTAACGTATATTTAGTAAGGACTATATGACGCCTGCAATCGCGCTGGAACCGTACGTTTTTTCGGGGAAAAAAAAGTATCCTATGCCCATATCCATTCCCGAGACTCAAAGTATTTTCATACCAAATTTCAGCAAAATCAGTTGAACCGTTTGGGTGTTAAGAGGTAACAGATAGACAAAAACTTAAAAATTAGTATAGATGTACCTATTGACAGGTTTTCCTACAGTATTTGCATCCCAAATCTCTGCTTCGAAGTTGTTTTCAAAAATATTATTTTCGTTTTATCACAATAGCTCTGTTAATTTTTAAGTTATCGGGTTCATTTATGGACCATTTTAAAGGTAAATTGAAAAATACCTTAGTTAAAAAAAAATAGAGTTAAAAGGTCCCGATTTCCTAGTTCTCGCAGTAAAAGTTAGGCTTTAAATGTCTCTATCTTCGTTATTTTTCATCCTATTAAAATTAAGAGACAATCGAAAGATTTCTCAAAATATAGACACAAATTTCGATCTTTATAATTTTTACGAAGGTTCAATATTTTTGAAGTTATGTTCAAAACAATATGATATTTACGAAAATTTTAATAATTTCGATTTTACTAAATCATTATTTTTTTCAAAACTAAGCATTCTAAACCTAGAAAAATTATTTGAGGTCATTATTTATGCTAAAATAAAGAAAAGGCTTTGGGGATAACTATAAATTTGAGTTATTGTAGAAATGGTCAACGTTTTATTTTTCAATTTTTCCAAAAAAAATTGTAAGGGTCTTCTTATTTTTATCATAACTTGTTCAATTTTGATGCTATTAACTTTTTAAAATGCTTATTAGAGAGGCAATTTTAAGCACTTTAAAAGGTTTTAAGGAAATACATGTCATAAAATGCATCGGTTTACTGTTATATAAGTTTGAATGACCTTTAGCTCACTTTGAATGAATATAGGAAGGTATTTTAGAGTAGAAATTGGTTTGTTTTTTTATTGGCTTTAATTTTGGTAATTATATATTTTTCGTAAAAACCTATAGTTTCTTAGTTAATTATGAAAAACCGCTTTAAGACATGTATTTTTCTCATGCAAAAACATGATCTTTGATCTTTAATAACTCCGAAAGTATTGGTTTATTCAAAAAACTTTATATAAAAAATTTTGCTCAGAATTTGTGTGTATTGATTTCTGGGGTTATTTTTATTTAAAAAAAATCACCCCCGAGAAGGGTTTGCATCCACCCCAGGGCAAAAGCGCAAGTTGGCACTATATCACTTTTGTTTCTTAGGGTATCCTCCACCTACTTACCAATTTTTATGAAAATCGATGGAGGTTCAACGAAATCGGAAGTGAAAACCTTCACTGCCTCCACTATTGAGAAAATCAATGCGGTCAACAAAGGGCTTTCATTGTAATTATGACTTAAAAAATATTAGGTAACAGCAATATTTTGCAATATAAACGAAATAACTTTTTAATGATTTTTATTCCAATGTATCGTTCATATAAAAACAATACTGTGCATAACAAAGCTCGCATGCATACTATTCTCTTAAATACAGTCACAACACAAAATATATAACTCATTTATTAACAATACCTAAATTTTTTAAATAATATTTTAGAGCATAATATTTTTGTCATAAGACCATCTTATTTTAAAGCAAATACAAAATTTGCGATATTTTTAAGGAAATAAATAACAATATTAATTGCGCTTAGACGTCTTTGGTATTCATAAAATAACAGTTTTGAGAAGAAAATACAAACAAAATTTTAAAACATGAACCGAAAACATTTACACTATGAATAATAATTATAATATTACCCTTGAGAATTTGCTTAATATGATACTTAACTTGATACTTGTTTTGTAATAATATTGATATGAAACGAGTTCAGTATAATAACATAAATGCCTCTCCTCATTGTTGACGATAAGGTCTGAGCGACCGTGGAGACACTGTGGTTTGCAAATACAAATATACTGTATAGTGATATACGAATTACGAACCAAATTTTTTGGTCATAATATTCAACCATATTTCTTATAATCTTATTCTCTTTACTTTCTTGTTTTTAGCAAAGATTTAAATTAATTTGGAATGCTCATTACTTCACCTAGATTAAATTTCAAATTAAATTTGAATTATTACCATAAATAACGTGATTGTAAATTGTAGCCTATAGTCACCGGCTACACGGTCAATTTTTCATCAATCTGATCCATCAATCCGGTACGGATTGACGAAAATTTGATCGTGTACGCCACGGATTGATGGATTGATCGTATTTTTAATATGAACTTTTTCTAACCATCAATATTACGTCAATTAGATTGATGGATCAGATTGATGAGAATTTGACCGTGTAACCTGTGACATAGAGTTTCATTGTAAAAACTGAACAAAAACGAAAATAATTCCTAGCAACACTGCAAGCACCTCGTAAAAATGGTAATATAAACAAAAAATCTTATAGTACGGGAGCCCTAGAATAAATTTTTTTGTGATTAGGATTACTAACAAGCTAAATTTTGTGAGTAGCTTCATTTTGATAAGACAAACAACTGTTTTATCTGCGAAAAATCTTGAAAGTGGTTAAGCTCTAACAGAGATAGAAAGGATTTCATACTTTGATTTGATGGTTCTAAAATATGGATTGTTCTATATTTTGTAGGACAAGGTTACTCTTAAATTATATAACTATTAACCTACCTTCCGTTTTAGGGTACAGTAGTCAACCAAGTTTTGTTGATTACAGAACCCTAAAACGGAACCCTAAGCAGCTGATTTTTTGTATATTAATAGGTTAATAGTTATATAATTTACACGAACCATTTGCAGGTACTTTTGACCCTCTCATAATTCCGAAACTATTTGACATAAACGTTTCAGATTTGGCTCTTATAATGAGACTTGCGAGATAACTACATGCTCTAAATTTCATAAGCACAGCTCAAACGGTTATTAAGATATTAACGTCCGAAAATCTACATTTTTATCACTGACTGACTGACCTATACATCAAAATTCTAACCCACTTCCAAATGACCTAGAAGGCTGAAATTTGGAATCCAGCTCGGCAATTGTGTGAAAGCGTGAGGAAAAATCAGAAAACAAAAAAATCGGTCAAGTGCGAGTCAGACAGAGCCAAACTAGGCAAAAATTGTGTTTTTTGTATGGATAAAATTTATTTATATTTTATTTTAATTTTATTATAAATTATGAAAATAATTTAAATATTTATTTTATTTTACTTTTATTATAAATTATGAAAATAAAAATATAATTAAAGATTTTTTGAAATTTTCAAGTATCTACCGGCTGCCATTATTGATTTTGAGCAAAAAAGGCCAAAAAAATCACATTTATTGTATGGGAGCTCTCCGTAAATATTTATTTGTGAAGTGAAAAAACTTTAGGAAATTAATAGGTGACTTTATGAAGTATGTCTGTCTGTCTGTTACCTCTTCAAGCCCAAATTGCTTGTACCGATTGTTCTTAAATTTGGTATGGAGATATAGTTTGAGTCCCGGGAATAGACATAGCATTCTTTTAATACGTCTGTCCGTCTGTCCGTCCTTCTGTCCGTCTGTCCGTCCATCCGTTCGTCTGTCTGTCTGTTAGACAGCTATAATAATAGCTTCTTTACTTCCGTACAATAAGCTGTACCCTATAGTTAATGGTTGGAAATACACTTGTGTTATACCGTATTATTCCAATGCCTCCTGATGTTAGCTGCTTTTTCCATTCGCTTGAATTTTCTTTGTTTTATTCGTCTGATACTCAACAAGGCTTGGGGGCTATTTCCCCACTTCCTGATTAGTTTCAGATAGGCTATCCACAACTTATCTGACAGATGAAGCATCTGTCAGTTAAGTTTCAGATAGGCTATCCACAATAATTGTGGATACTTCATCTATCAGATAAATTATTTATCTGATAGATGAAGTATCTGCCAGATAAGTTGCGGATAGCATATCCGATACTCGTCGGGAAGTGGTGAAATAACACCTTAAGGTTGCGATTGAATATAGTCGAACATTATGTATGTTTGAACTGGGAAGATTAAGATGTCTACTGTCTACCCTTGCTCGGAAAGTTTTCTTTACAAAAAGTAATGATATCCCACCAAAAACATAAAATATGTAAAAATTGAAAGCCAAGTTCCATACAAACATTATTCTTGTCTATGGACTTAGCCGTAAAAAGGATGGAGATCTAAATGAGTGCCAAGTTCCATGGAAAATCGAAATATGTATGTATAGGAACCAAATAACAATATGAATAAATAATAGAGTCTATTTCTTTGCTTTATTGAATATCTATAACAATTAATGTTATTTAAATAATTTGAGATCTTAAACTAGATTAGATTCTACTTGGCTAGTTTTCATCCGAATTAAAATGTTCAATAACTTTATGAAATGACTGATGTAATGAAAACTGGCCAAGTTAGATCTAATCTAGTTTATGATCTCAAATTATTTAAATAACATTAATTGTTATAGATATTCAATAAAGCAAAGAAATAGACTCTATTATTTGTTCATAATGTTATTTGGTTCCTATACATACATATTTCGATTTTCCATGGAACTTGGCACTCATTTAGATCTCCATCCTTTTTACGGCTAAGTCCATAGACAAGAATAATGTTTGTATGGAACTTGGCTTTCAATTTTTACATATTTTATGTTTTTGGTGGGATCCTTTCTATCTCTGTTAGCTACCACTTTCGAGATTTTTCGAAAATAAAAATGTTGTTCGTCTTATCAAAACGTAGCTAGCTACTCACAAAAAATGAGCTTGTTAGTAATCACAAACAAAAATTGTTCTAGGGCTCTATATAGATATCTACGCTTTCGGCACTGTACTCATACCAACTTATACTCTAACCCCTTGGCCCTTAGTAAAAAAAATCCAGATTGTATAGAGATGTTACAAAATTATACGTTTTTGTCATGATCTATCAAGCGACTTTTACAACGCATCAGAAGAAGACAAAACACAATCTTGCAAAGTCTGTATACACTCTGGTATTTTTTTATTATAAATGGTTATTATTAATAATTTGTATTACTTATATAAAAAGCAAATATAAAATTCTGAACACATTCATCAAACACATAACATTTACTCGTCTGGCTTAAGGCACTAAGTGTCAATTTCGACATTGTTTATTTTTATAATATTAAACAAAATCAAACGGAAAAATCTATACTTATTATAAAACAAAGTCGCTTTTTTTCCCTCATGTCCCTTTGTTCCCTTTAATCTTTAAAACTACGCAACGGATTTTGATCATTCTTTCAGTGTTAGATAGCCCATTTATCGAGGAAGGTTATAGGCAATATTTTATCACGCTAAGACTAATAAGAGCGAAGAAATAGAGGAAAATGGGGAAAAAACGGGGAAATTATTTGAAAGGGCTAACTTGAACGCGCTAATCTCAGGAACTACTGGGGGGTGTGCCAAAATGTTTTCGTTTTCGTTTCGTTACAGAATCGCCGATGAAAATGTATGGAATTGACATAAGACGAGTCGAATGTCAACGTCATATTAACGAACGCTTGTGTCAATTCCATACATTTTCATCGGCGATTCTATAACGAAGCGAAAACGAAAACATTTTGGCACACCCCCTGGTACGATTTGAAAAATTCTTTCAGTGCTAGATAGCCCATTTATTGAGGAAGGCTATAGGCTATATTTTATCACGCTAAGACTAATAGGAGAATGTGAAAAAAACAGGGGAAATTATTTGAAAGGGCTTATCTCGCGAACTACTGGAGCAATTTTTATGTTATTTGGCACAGATAAGAAGTAGACCACGTGAAGGATCATGGGCTATCAATTTTATTCATTTTTTCAGTGGCTATATATTTTATACCCGTGCGACGCCGGGGCGGGTCGCTAGTATTCTATAAGACTGTCATTAATTAAACATTAAAACATTGAAATTAAGTAAAACAGTAAGCACATAGCCTTAAATTTAGGTTTGTTTGGTAGAGATAACGATAAGTAGTTATTTAAGTCGGCAACATTATTAAAATGTTGTCACTAGTTTTATGTTCGATAATCGATTAAAGTATAAAATAATATAACTTATCATTTTAAGAGTGCAAGAGAAATCTTGAGGACATTGTTAAAAAGGCTTGTCAATGTGGATTTTGTGTCGATGTCATCAACTTTTATTTTCTTAAGTGTAGTTATCTAACAAAAATAGAAGGGTAGATTTTAACTAGTTCTAAAACAAATAGCCCTATAAATAACCTTAAACCAATAAAAGTGGTCCCAAGCCAATGGTAACACGAATTAATTATTAAATGCATAGAAGGAACCGACCGACCAGACAACTAAAATAACATAAATTTTTGGTGTCGAAAATGTAATGATTTTTTTAGTAAAAAGCTACTTATCCTAATGTATAATTTTCTATCTGGGGTTATTCCTTATCATCTAGATTCTAGTATTACGTTTAGAAAAAATATTATGATGATTATCTTAACGTTAATAACTGGTATGTTTAATTTATTATTTATATACATAAATTATTGTATAACAACATATTTATAATCAGTTTGTGCTAAAACTTTAAATCTCATTAGTTATTAAGTTTAAGATACTTAAGGGATAAGTTAAGTAACAGTTTAAACGTTAAATAAAATAAAAAAACCATGAAAAAAATGTCCACTCTGGATCACATAACTACAGAACTGACCAAATTTTTTGGTTTAATATGGCAACGCCATTTATTGTTTTCTTTTTCCAGTAGTTGTTTTCTTTTTCACTGGGCGCATTATTTACTACTTTGCGCTGCGTCTACTGCGTCAGTAGAATTTTCTGTGTGTTTTCTCTTTATATAGCTGAAGTAACTTGTCTAGCAGAGTCTCATTATTTGCGAGAGTGATCGCCGGAGTTCGTTAAATTCGTTTTCGAGATGAGCCGGGGGCTCATAAAGGGAGTTTTGCGGTTGGGATTTTGGGAATTTTGCACCACGATACCTCTACTGTCCGATCCGGGTAAGAGGTCCATGTAGAAAGCTTGTTTGTCCTCGCTTTTCGAAGTTCTAGACTTGTGTAGTCGGGTAATAGCAGTGCCGTGAACGCGTGGGCTGGGTATGTTGGTGTAGGCAGACACTGTCGTGTCCATGCTGGTGTCGACATCCAGACCGTTGCTTCTAGTGGTTTTGCGCGTATCTCGGACTAGCTTCGATAATTCCACGACCTTCTTTATAATTTCGCAGCGCGTGCAATTATTGCAATTGCCGTCGATATCATGCTGAGAAGCGTTCATCACGTCTTTGAGATATATACATTTTACAAAGGAGCAAACAATATTTGGTGGAGAAGTAGTTTTCGTAGTGTTGCCTCTTGTTACTGGACTTTTGAGGGTTCCGTAGTCAACAAGGAACCCTTATAGTTTCGGTCTGTCCGTCCGTTTGTCTGTCTGTCCGCGGTTTTGCTCAGAGACTATAGGACCTACAAAGCTGTAATTTGGCGTGAATGCACATATTAACGATGGCAACAAAATGGTACATGAAATCTTAAAAAAATGTTTTTTTATGGTACCTTCCATACACATCAAGCGGGGATGAAAATTTTTTTTTCGCGTTGGATAGCTTTTTAAAAACTATTTTGAGTATTCATTGACCATTTTCCGATTTAGGGATCCGTTTGTGAAATATTAAGTTTTAAAGTGGAAAAAATCGTTAGAGTCCAGTGTATCAGCCTTCCCCCCCTTCTACCAGCTAAACGGTTGCTTCTGGAAATGTGAAAAATTTACGGGAGTAGGAAATATGTTGAATTTAAAAGGAAAACTATCACGGCTAAGAAGATTTCATAAGTTATTGAGTAATAGTCGATCAACTAAAAAAAATGTATTCGGCGAAGTATAAAGGAACTTTTCGTTCAAATTGCTTTGAAAGTAACTGTGATGAAGTTGTTAGTAGTTTAAAACACGTTATAAATGTACATTCATTGACCACACAAAAATTAAAAAAAAAACTAGCGGTATTACGGAACCCTATATTGCGCGTGGCCCGACACGCACTTGGCCGGTTTTTCAATTTTCTTTTTCTTCTGCAGAAGGACAGCCAGAACTTTATAGTCCTTGCTTTTAGTAATATCTTTTATACTCTCTGAGATCCATCTTTCGCCTCGCTGTCAACCAAGCGTCAACCTAACGTATGCACGTAACCAAAGCGTATCAGTAGCGTCTGCACGTCAACTCCGCTACGGCTAGGCGACGCCTCGCTTACGGCTCGGGAAAGGCGAAAGGGGCAAGGGTGGACGAAGAAACGTAAGCTTGAGTACGGAGAGACGTAAGCACGGGGACGACGAGCCACAAGAGGGTGACGAGCCGTAAGCGGGTTGACTGCTAGTTGTCCACGCGTCGCATCCCGGTTCGGAGCCTGTTCCGAGGCAAGACGATTACGTTACGGTTCCGCTTAGTGTGCGTTGCAGTAGAGAGTTTCATACAAACAATATTGAACGGCTCGAGGCGATACGGTGCCGATCCCTTTCCGAGTTGATATTTGTGCTGTGACCTTTATTCTTTTCTGCAGTTTTCTTCCTTTGTAGATTGTCTTGGTGGTTCAGGAGTTGGTGTTGGTTCTGAGTCATTAGATTTCCGTCTAATACTTTTTCTTCTATTTGATGTGGCTAATGGTACTGAATTATTATTTTCTGCAGTAACAGCATCAACTTCTTCCTTTGTAGTAGATTGTCTTGGTGGTTCAGGATAAGACGGAAGTCTAATGAGTCAGAACAAACACCAACGTGTTGGTTCTGAGTCATTAGATTTCCGTCTGATACTTTTCTTATATTCAATGTGGCTAATGGTACTGGCTTATTCTTTTCTGCAGTAACAGCACCAATTACTTCACTTATAGATTGTCTTGGTGGTTCAGGAGTTGGTATTGGTTCTGAGTCATTAGATTTCCGTCTAATACTTTTTCTTCTATTCGATGTGGCTAATGGTACTGAATTATTATTTTCTGCAGTAACAGCATCAATTACTTCCCTTGTAGATTGTCTTGATGGTTCAGGAGTTGGTGTTGGTTCTGAGTCATTAGATTTCCGTCTAATACTTTTTCTTCCATTCAATGTGGCTAATGGCTAGTTGCTTAAACTTACCTGACAAAGAACGGAATCTACATTTTGATTTAAAAAGTACAGCAAAACCATTTTGCACTTGCACTTGAAATTCTTCTTTTTAATACGAAAATAATAATGTGATAATATGGCTGTGCTGTACTTATTGAATAAGAACTAATAGAAGGATTTTCAACTAAAAAAAAATTATAAAAAATACTATAATTTTAGGTTTTCTAAACAATAAAAATCAAAACACTATCGTGTCATTGGTGGGGTAAGGCTTATATACTAAGGTAACAAGACTAGAAGTACAACATGCTTAAGCCGAGTAGCTGAGTGAATTTGTAAAGTACTGTCCGTGCAAATTAAATATTTTAAATAATTTTCTGGAATCAAATTTCCTTTTCCCGAATCGTGTTACGATTGCAGGCTGTCCTAAAAGCGAATTTGAGGTCTCGACCCATTTTTCTTTAACAGTGAGCACATTGAGCGTAGGTATATTTTGTTCATAGATATGTATGCGTTTTATTTTAAGTATATAACTACTTAATATATATTACAATGTAATGGATTCATAAAGATATTATTAAGATACGTATATCTGGAATTATTATTTACTACTAACAAAGAAAACCACGTAAATAGAAAAATTAATCAATATATACATTCTTTTAAATAATCTCTAGTATGCACCAAAATACTTAATAATATATTTTCATAACTGATATTTGCAAACAACTAGCAATTTTCACCCTAATAGATATTATTGCCGAGTTTAGCAATAATAACAAATGTATAAATTGGCAACACTTAATTTTAAATGTCACTATCATTCGACAATTTCTAATTACTGAAATAAAATGTACATTATTACTACGCTCAATTCCTCAATTGATATTATTTGAAGTGAAAATATGATATAATTAATACTCATATAGCTATAGATCTACCAGAATCAGATGGCAAATTTTGAAAGCAAATTTTCAAGAAATATCCTTGATCATTGGATAAATTTATATATTTGCATGTTTCACACACAGAATCAGCCGCTATAAGGAAAAAAAGGATCAAAATGTTTTATTTCAATTACCTCGGTATTGCTAGAGTCAATTTACTTTCTTACTTTTTGCCATCAGATTCTGGTAGACCTATAAATTGCCAATGACTTTCGTTCGATGTTGCCATGTTTAAAAATGTCAAATTCTATTTCATGTTTATTAGTAAGTACCTTCTTTTCTTCTTCGTAATTCATGAAACGTAAACAATCTACCTAATCACAGCTTTTCCTCTGTCGCTGTCACTCAAAGGTAAAAAGTCATCTAACATAATATTATGGTGTAGATCCCGAGGTTATTTGCTTTAAACACATTAAAATATGATACGAATTTTTATATACTTATGATAAATAGGTAGATATTATTCCTTCGATCGCGGATTCTTGGAAATCTATTCTATTGTTGTCGCGATCACCGGTGATCTTATGGGGCTTGATAGGTTTAGATATCATTATAACATTACGAATAAAATAGTTATTAATATATACGACAAAAATTAGGGACAGTCTTATGATACGCGTTAGCTCGAAAAGAAAAAAAAAATAGAATTTGACATATCTAAAGCATTTTCCTTCTTTTGTTTTTGTAAGGACAACAATTGTGACATTTGTTCATTAGGGTTAGTTCGTACTAAGATGTGACGTGGCGTGGTCTTTCTAGTAAAGTTATTCAAGTTCACACTGGATATTTTACTCTAAACGACGCGCTATGTAGCCAGTAGCTTGTAGCAGTTAAACTTTGGCAATCAAATTTTTATCTACTTAATAGTAACTAAAGTTTTATTTCGATTCGTGATATTATAAGTCCACGTCCTGTCGCAACTTAGTGTGAACTGACTTAGTCTAGAATCTAAATTATTAAGCAAAGATTGTGTATATTTAAGTATAAGTACCTATTAAAAGTTTTAAGCTTGCATCTTGAACCTCCGTACGCCAATACACGACGCCTCAAGCGCGAACCCTACGAGGCCCTGAAATAAAAAAGACATAATTTCATAAAAATTAAAAAAAATCGGCCAAGTGCGAGTCTGACTCGCGTACGAAGGGTTCCGTACCGTTATAAAGCAAAAAATTGTGTTTTATGTATGGGAGCCCACGTTACATTTTTATTTTATTTTAATATTATTATTAATTATTAAATTAGACATAATTAAAGCTTTTGTGAAAATATTAAGTGCATGCCTGTTGCCATTATTGATATCGAGCAAAAAAGGCCAAAAAAATGACGTTTGTTGTATGGGAGCCCCCCTTAAATATTAACTTTATTCTGTTTTTAGTATTTGTTGCTGTAGCGGCAATAGATATACACAAACTGAAAATTTCAGAAGTCTAGCTATAGCGGTTCTTGAGATACAGCCTGGAGACAGACATACGGACAGACAACAAAGTCTTAGTAATAGGGTCCCGTTTTTACCCTTTGGGTACGGAACCCTAAAAACAACTGTTTTTAGCAATTTCCAGTATTCAAAACGGGCAGCAAATCACTTATTAGTTTTGTTTTAAGCTATTATGGGTATTTAAATAAATGTAATCTATATATATATAAAAATGGATTTTCAAATGTGTTAGTCGCGCTAAAACTTTAGAACTACTGAACGGATTGGGCTGATTTTAGTCTTAAAATATTGGTAGAAGTCCAGGGAAGGTTTTAAAGTGACACGAAGTTCACCGGGACAGCTAGTAACTAATATTTTATTAAGGGCACTAAAAGAAATTTCCAGTAATTTGATTTTTTCTAATGGCAACACTAAAAAATTACATGGTGACGGACTGTCACCAACAGTATTTCCGGACCTATACGACCTGCAAACCTTCAAATCAAATCAAATCATCTTTATTTCGGGCATCGGAGGCCCATATAACAAATACCTTAAATCTAACATACAAATCAATAATATAATAAATACTTTATAAACTAACATACATATTTTATATTCACTTATAAACTAACACTGTCACTAATTTTTGCCGGCGACGTGACTCGACGCTTCGTTCCGGAGTCTCCCCCGGAACCTCCGGTAGACTACATCCATCGGCCAGAACTCCGGCGCCTCGAAAATCGACAGAAGATTCGTCGGTAGTCTCACCACAAAAGAGCTAATGTTAACTTTGTGGCGAGACTGCAGACGCTCGACCCTCAGGCGCAGTGTCGTCTTCTTCTGGATGTAGTCCACGACGTCCTTGACCTCCATGGACTAGTGCAGGCGGGATATGTACAGGAGCGTCGCGGGGACTTCGCTCCGCAGACGCAGCTCAGGTACATAGGGCGCGGTGCCGCGATGGTTGCGGGCGGCGGGCTTCTTCTTCCTCTTCTCCACCAGTATGAAGCCCTCCTCATCGCAGCCCCTGCTCTCGAGAAGACTTGGCTCTGCAGCTCTTCGTAGCCTTGCAGCTCTCCGTAGACTTGCGATTCTCCGAAGCCTTACGGTTCTCATTCACCCCATTTTTATTCGCCCGCGGGGGAGGCGCGGGGCGACCAGCAACAGTCGCGTAATTTTGCTGAGTCGCCTGTGGACTCGGCGTCAGCGCAACCGGGAGGGGAGCGCGGGCGGGGGCGACAGCGGCGGTGTTCGTTGACCCGTCCGATAATGCTGACGGGCTAAACGTGGCCGCCGCCGCGCCTCTATGACAGTTGACGTACGCGGCGTCAGGTGACCTACATAATGAATTATTACTTTTCAATCTACGTAGATCACTGATGATAGATTCCGACGCCTGCAATCTACCTCGAACTCCGGCCAGCTTTTCCTTCAGGAACCTGATGTCCTTCAGTAGGCTGACGACGTCGACGTGGTCCAGCGTGACGGGCGGCAGCTTGTGCAGCTCTTTAGCCACAAAAGCCGGTACCCCATCCGGATCCGTCTGCTTCAACAGGAAGATGATGTCCTGCACGCTCCTTTCGGTTCCGTCTCTTCGTCGCGACGGCATGTTCGCGCTCTGGCCGAACGTCTCGTACAGCAACTGCTTCCCTTGGCAAATCTCCTCGCTGGTGAAGGAGGACTTGCAGATCTGCATGATGCTGACCTCGTCCATGGTGTCGATAGCGTGCTGGATAAACGCCAGCATCTCGTTGGCCACGAGCGTCATGGTCACGTGCAGCGGCAATGTGCCGCGCGATTCGCGAAAATATTAATTAATTAATATTTGCAGCGTGTGTAACGTGGAGCACGACCGTTCGCTAGCTCGACACATTACACATATACAAAAGAGAGCGTATTCCCTCTTAAAAGGCCGGCAAAGCACCTGCGAGTGTCTATGGGCGACGGTAGTCGCTTTTCATCAGGTGACCCGTTTGCCCATTTACCTCCTTATATCATAAAAAAACATGGCTATACTCTTGCTCACTTCTTATGATTGGCGCGGTTCGGCGTGCTGTGGTTGGAGTTGTGAGAGCTGTCACTTATCTCCGAACTAGAGCTCCTAATGTCACCCTCCATCTGGAAATAATGAATGCGATTTTTCAGAAACATATTTTAAAAGCTCACGGATTTAAAAGAGACTTCGACATTGTCACTCAAGTAGGTACTTATTAGACCTACACCTGTAGCCGTAGCACGGCGACCAGTGGAAATGCGAAAGTATAGACAAACTGCGGAGATAAACTTAAGGTGCCATTCCGATCTTTAATCGTTCCGAAAAATTCAATTAAAATGCCACTTTATGACAGCCTATAGTCCTAAAAATTCAAATAATATCCTACTTTATGACATATACTATATAATAGTCTGTCATAAAGTGGCATTTTAACTGAATTTTTCGGAACGAAAAAAGATCGGAACCGCACCTTAAGTTTATCTCCGCAGTTTGTCTATTCTTTCGCATTTCTACTGGTCGCCGTGCTACGGCTACAGTAATAACTGTTAAGAACTCCTCCGTGACAGATTTCCTCTTCTAAAGCTATCTACAAGTTTCTAAACAGTGTTTAAACTACTTTATATCCTAACCTTTTCAGACTACTACGATTGCAACTTGACGTAGAGGATGTCTATTACCTACTAGCTAAAAGCCGAGCTTTGTAAGGGCTCGCGTCGTTTTTCTGGCAGTTCGTGGCAATAATCTTTAAGGCAGTTTTTTATATTTTAATAGTAACCAAACCTTGATTGACCGATGATAACACATCTACATTCTACATATAAATAAAAATTAGATGTTAAAGCGCAAATCAATAGGCGTGATAGTTTTTCCGTAAAGTGTACTACAAAAGTGCTCAAGTTGTTGGATATACTAGGGCTTGCTTCGTTTGCCCTGATGAACAGTGGTGATTGCTTACCACATTAATCAGTTCCAACTCCCAACTAACCTTGCCAGCGTTGATGGACTTGTACGCGACCTGCAGGATGAGCCACGTCCACACGAGGTGGAGGGCCAGCAGCAGGCACAGCAACGAGTTGAAGATGTAGTACGCCGCGAACATCGGCAGCAGCATGGGCGCTCGGATTGACGTGCTGGAGAAGATTATATAATAAATTAATAGGTGCAGATTATTGTAACAGGATTTAAGACTGTGCAATGAAACGAAAAGAGGTGCTAAAGAATGCTTTATTCCGGCTTAGGGCCGGGACACAAAAACACGGCACGGCACCGCGTCGTGAGAATTCACGGCGCGCGTCGTAAAAAACCACGGCACGGCGCCGTACGGCGTCGTACGACGTCGTGCGTAGAAACTCACATAGAAATTCAAGATGAGTTTCTACGACACGACGTCGTACGACGCCGTACGGCGCCGTGCAGTAGTTTTTTACGACGCGCGCCGTGAATTCTCACGGCGCGGCACCGTACGGCGCCGTACGACGCCGTACCGTGTTTTTGTGTCCCGGCCCTTACACAGTCAACACTTAGGTACACTCTAATGACAGGTCAAAGGTTTTTCCCTTTTTACAACTTTTCTTGTATTATCCGCATAAAGTTTCTGTTTTACAACCCAAGCACTTCCAGCAAGAGACTTTGCACACAGTCGGAGCAAAATGTCAGATACCTAACGCATTACTGTTTATTGTGGTTTGATGTGCAAACAATGAATGAATGAATGAATTATTGAATGACTGAATGAACAATCTAACTACAAAGTCTTCAAAATTAAAGCCTCACCTCCATATAATGTAGAAGGGGTATATCCCCAGTCGTGTCGCGATCCACAGCGCCGTGAACACCGCGAAAATCGCGTCGCACAGCTTCTGGAAGTTCGCGTACTTCGCCGCTTTCGCTGCCTGAAATGTCATGCAAAAACAACATTACACTATCCGTAAGTCAAGAATAAATATAGCCTGTAGATTCTTCTTTATAATATTGCACTCTGTTTATATTTCTTTACTAGACGTTCCGCGCGGCTTTGCCCGCGTAAATTAGATATTTCACAGACAAATTATACCTACCATAAAAATTGTCTATGAATCCTTCACGTGGTCTACTTCTCTCTGTGCCAAATAATAGAAAAATTACTCCAGTAGTTCGTGAGATCAGCCCTTTCAAATAATTTCCCCCGTTTTTTCCTTTATTTCTTTGCTCTTATTAGTCTCAGCGTAATAAAATATAGCTTAAGAAATGAAATGAGATTAGAGGTTCAAACAAACAAACTCTTCCGCTTTATAATATTACTTATTAGTATAGATTCCTCTGCGTGTCTTAAGCTGATCGGACATTTGTCAGCACCGCTCGTACGTATCGAACACACTGTATGTGTATAGTACTCGTTAAACTAATATGTATTCGGTTATAGTACACGAAATGCGGCACGTTAGGCGCACGGTGCGTGCTGATAAATGTGCGATCACTTTTATCGTATCTTTATGTTCTCTTTTGTCTTCAGCGTCTAATTTCACTTCTCGTCATCTTTGGGAGTACATTATCAACAAGGATATTAAACTTTTCTAACCATGTAGCTGCTTTAACTTTGCAATCGACCTCTATACTTACATCCAGCAAAATATCAGCGCAGTCATGCGTCAGCAGCACCAGCGTGCCAATACGGTGGAGGTTGCAGACCCAGCTGAAGGATATGAGCGCGATGGTGGCGATGTGGTGCACGAACATCTGCCAGAAGTCCTTGCGCCGCACGTCCCAGAACTGCGAGATGGTCAGCGCCCAGTAGAACGCCGCCGACACCATGTAGTACCACCACACGTCGTCCGACAGACCCTGTCACAGTATATATCTCTTGGTATGACATCCTCTGCTGAGGAGGATCCGAGGACAAATGGGAAAAATGTGGTGTTACACACGTAAGACAATAAATGCATATTCCCGATTTATTGATGCCCTGTCGCAGTGGCGGCCTCACCCATTGCGAGGCCCTGGGCGAAAGGTCTTTGCGAGGACCGGGGCGGCAGGTCTTTGCGAAGCCCTTTGTCTTACGAAAAAATACCTTGCGAGCCTGCAAGGGCGGTGCCCCAGGCGATTGCCCTGTTCGCCACCCCATAGGGCCGCCACTGTCGAGTCAACTAACAACTAGTCCTCAAGCGGTTTTTATGACCGAAGAATTTTGAACAATTAACCTTTGGTATGGTAAAACCTGATTCACCTAATGAAACACAAACTCTTTTTAGGCTAGGTGCGAACAGGATATAAATTATGATGCCTCTAATCTCAATTCTGTTTTAAACTTTTAGATCGACAGCAAACTTGGGCTCTAATACAGTACCTCAAAGCTCCCCCTCGCGCACGAAGTAGATCGTAGCCGCGTGAATGAAATAGCCTTACAATTGATAGAGAAAAGTATAATGAGAATTGGGACGAAGCTCTACAGATGACAAACTCTCAGGACATACGATATTATTTACCTGATGTGGATACCCGATGTAGCAGTGGTCTATGTCCCATAGCCACTCCTTATCCCACAGTATGAAGATGCCGTAGGAGAAGTTGCACAGATAGAAGGTGGCTCGCCACATGTTCTCACAGAACTTGACCAGGGTGGACGGCTTATCCTGGCTGCGACGGAGCCTCCACCATCTTTCCACCTGCCTCTCCGACATGTCTAGCTGCTTCGCTAGACCCAGTATCTGAAAGGTAGAGGAAGACAGACTAATGAGGATATTTCGATGAGTCATGGTGGTTTGAAATATTCCGTGATCGCGGTGCTTGCAACCTTATAAGGACTGAAATGAATAGTTATTCAATTAAATAGCAAAAATTACAAAATATGCTATACGTGTAAACAAAAGAAAAGATAATAATAATTATAATACAGGTTTTAGAAGTAACATATCCAATATACAAAGAATATAAATGATATATTTTTTACAATGAGTTCTGTGGCGTGATTATGTGCTTGATGGCATGCTGATTACTGTGAATTGTGTAAATATGTATTGAAGGGCTATATTATAAAAAGAAACCTATGATATAGTTTTTATGCCTTCACATTCTTCGTCATAAAATATTATTATATTAAGGCAATATAAGGGCGCGTTCAGACTCGAATTCAGCTCGCGTGTTTTTCTAAAGATACAGCAGAAAACGGGCACGTCTGAACGCGCCTTATGGTTTGCTGGACCAAGAAAGCATACAAGACTAAAAAAGCTATAATAAAAGTGACCTAAAAGCTATAAAACTTATAAGCTCATACCTTAATGTAGTAGTCGCTAACGATAACAAAATGACAAATGTTAATGATAGAACGATATATATCAAATAACGATACGGACAAAGTTAGATCGGACGGAATAGGGGATTGAGTAATTATTATTGATATAGGTATATTAAGGATAATAGTTGGTTAAATACCGAGGCACGATTGCGGGCGTCTATTGTAGAACACACACATGACATTGATTTTCAGTTGACGACTATATGTGAGAAATAGATTTGGAAGGGTAAAATAGTAGTAATAAAAATAAAATTGATGCTAAAGTAACCAATATAGAGCTAATGCCTAGGCCTACTAGACTTCGTGGCTTATGCGCATAGGGCACGTTAAAAAATGACAGCAGGCTTAGCTTGAGTATAGCATGACAAAAAAATGCTAAACGTAAAATCACAGATGTCCTTTGTGAATCATAACTGTAGAAAAAAACTTTTTCTATGACTTCACCACACATATAGTTGGGGAGGGGAAGAGGGGATTTCAGGACAAGCTCGAGCGTGTCAGATTAAGCTTGTATAGGCTTCCGACATGTGTCTAGTTATCATGGTATAGAAATCAAATTTATCACGTGGAGACTTAAAAAATATTTTTTTTATATTGAAATGTCATCGGATCTGTCAGATTAAGATATATGTTTAGTATACCCCAAAGAAGCTTCCATATGAAGCACGATTCAAAGGTTAGGTAAGCCTGTAGGGAGATTTTAAAATATAAAAAAATAAAGCTTCATATTTTCCTAACTAAGCTTTGCAGATATTTTATTTTGTACTAAATTAAATGATTTAGTCTTTGTTGTCCAAAATATATTTATAATTTACCTAATTTTAAAAAATCTGATCTTTTTATATTAAATAAGGGGGCAATCGAGCAAATGGGTCACCTGATGGTAAGCAACTACCGTCGCCCATGGGCACTCGCAACATCAGAAGAGCTGCAGGCGCGTTGCCGGCCTTTTAAGAAGGAATACGCTCTCATTTTGAAGGTTTGCAGGTCGTATGGGTCCGGAAATACTGCTGGTGACAGTTCGTTTCAGAGTTTTACAGTGCGCGGCAGAAAGTTACGCGAAAAACTCAAGGTCGAAGACTGCCACTCATCAAGGTGATGAGGATGGTATGTTTTTCGCGTGGGACGATGGCGAAAAGTTGCAGGTGGTCTGGGTGCACGGTCGTGCACCCGCCGAGACGAGCCAAGCGAAGCGCAAGGGCTACGGCCTACCGTTTCTCGAAGTGTTTCGCCGTTTTTTTTTTAACCTTTATAGAATTGGTTTCCTTTGTAGCAGATAGTTCATATTTTCAAGATATGATGTCATTAATGGACTTATTAAGCATACAAAGTCTCAATTGAATAGCTCTTATACTTTAGATTTTATTGATATCTAATATACGCCGATTTCGTCACTGACACTGACTGACTGACTGACGTCACAATTTTATGAATAAGGACATGAAAGTTTCCACGGGATGGACATTAACTAAAAACGTCTTAATAAAAAATAAAAACACTAAAAAGACTGCCTAGCAAGTTGCAACTTACAAAAAGGACTGAAATCCCACCAAAAATGCAGGTGGTATGATTCCGAACAATTCCTGAGAGCACTCCCCGAGATACAACCGATAGAGGATGCAGAGTGAAGCTACATCTCGGCGTAATTCCAAGGGGTCCAAGCTGTTTGAAACACTATCTCAGTCAACAATTCGAGCGGCCCTTCGTTGGATACAATCCAGAGGGAGCAGTTGGTATTTTGGCGCCCCTGCCCAGGGATGAGAACAATATTCCATATGAGGCCGTGCCTGCGCCTTGTAGAGTTGTAAGCGTTGGTCCGTATTTTTTCATATATTTTTGAATATATTTTCTTTTTCAAAACTTTAAAATGGCTGCAGTTTCTGAACCCACCGCTAAAATAAAAAACGCTCTTATTTTTTTTTTATCAGTTTTACCTAATGTAAAAAACCTACTAAGTTTCCATGACGCTCGAGTGACTACAAAAATAGCACCCTCCCCTCCCCTTCTGATAAGCGTGCATATAAAGCAAATATAGAGACGATGTCCGGTTTAAAAGTCAATGTTCCAAAGACAATTTTTTGGCCTATCTTTCAGATAACATGAACATCACAGTTCACAGAAAAATTGATAACGACTCAAAAGTGATAATAAATTATTATCGGAATTCCAATAGTTTTGATAAGGATAAGATTATCGTAGCGCCTATAATAATCGCATATTTATCAAAAGTAAATAGATTTAATTTTTATATTGTACTTGATGGTTACCAAAAAAATATAAGTACGTTAAGAGAAGCGAAAATACTAAGGACCTGTTTCACCACTTCTTGATATTAATTATTAAGGCGCCTGATAGGCTATCCACAACTTATTTGACAGATGCTTCATACTCTATCTGTCAAGTTAAGTTGTGGATAGCCTATCCGGCACTTATCAGGAAGTGGAGAAACAGGGCCTTAAACTTGTAAAAGAAACTAGTATTTTATTGGAATCTTCTAAAAATGTATAGAAATATAGCTTGTTTCTATATAACTGTTGGTTTCAGTAGCAAGAGAATGCACATAATGGAAAAGTTCTACACGGAGAACAATTATTTCATTATATTGTTACCTACCAAGATCTGATAACCACAGCTAAATTGGTTCTATCTACCTTTATTGATTCTATACAGTTAACAGCGTAGAACAACGTTAATGAAATTGGTTTTGTTGTTGTTGTTTCTGACAAACAAATTTCGTGTGGCAGCGTTAAATGGACGATATACAAACGCTTTCGGAGCGATTGCCGATTAGTCTTCGTTTTACGTTCATTATATATTCACTTGTCCACACAAAAAGCCCCAGTACAAAGTAAACGTAATAACCATAAACTTTAATAGAGGCACGAACAAAAAATCCATTCCGCATGTAATTGTTGCTCGAAGTGGGTCACAAGCCGAGCTCATCTCGCAGGGTTGACGCGACACTTATATTGACATATAAACCTACCCATTATGCCCACAAACTTGGTACTTTCAACTAAAAATCTGCATGCTAAAGAAAGCTTTTAAAAATAATTCTGTTTTATATCAATGCAGCCGGATTTGTGGCTTGAATCTACCGAAATTTTGAGGCGTTAACTAAATAATTCCTACTGCTTCCGTCGATTCTTTTAAAAATCGGTTTGCAGCTTCGAATATTCTTGCTCTACATGTAATTTATTTAAGTGTTCCATCAGTAAAGAAATTAAATCAGACTAAAGAGGATAGACAATGCGCTATTCTATCCCCAGCCATTAGACTTCATTAAAGCAAGGCATAATATATTGTTGCTGATGGCATCCTTGGCTCGTGCGCGCTAGGCGTTAATTGGATGCCCAATAGCTCTCATTGTGCCTAAACGCTGCTCTGATTTCTTTCGCTTATTCAACGCTAAATGTTTCCAGATGCTTCGAGCGATTTGCACCAATTCGTTGTTTCGTAATTCGTGCCTTTACCAACAGAACCAACTGTTTCCATTAAGACGGTAATAATCTATACTCTATAGGAACATTTTTCTAAAACCCTGTTTCATATAATTAAAATATTGGAGGAATAATCACTTATCATCAATACCAGAAATGGGTAAACAGTCCAAGTATTTTTCCAATGGTTACAAAAGCGATATTATGATGTTTCGAAGCTCAATTCTACTAACGTTGTCCGCACTTCGCGTGCAAGATGTCGAGGATTAGTCTATGTTGGCATGTATTCAAATTCCAAGGGCTTTCTATGCAGCTGATGCAGGAATATTGGGTAAGACGAACAGTTAGCTTAAGGCGCTATATCGAAAGTAATTTTACCGCAAGGGCAATTTTATACTTAATTTGTATGACTATAAAGTCGTGAATACGCTGCGGCCAGAAGCTATCGGCTTGCTCGGAAAACATGCGAAAAAACGTAATTATAATCACTTAAAAAATAACTAGGAGCATTTAGGCAAAATTCTTCTATACGATTTTGAGTTGCAAAGGTGTCTAATTTCCTACAATACATCTATTTTCGTTTAAAAATAATCTTCAAATTTCGTATTTTTAAGAGGTCATTTCGAAAATTAAATGTATCGAGGCAAAATACATTAATCGTGTTTCTAGTTCTTCTCAAACCTAGATAAGGCTATGAAGATATGTATATCTCATTACCAGATTTGTAACATTTCTGAGAGTCCTATAGCATTACGTCAAAAAGGACAGTTTTTTCAATATAGTGCCTTAAAACCTGATATGCTTTTATTGGTTTGAAAAGAGGGAAAACTTCTTTCAACCCGGAAAGAATTTAATGACCATAATAAGAATGGAGGGTATGATGCCATACCAGCTATTTTGGGATTCTAAAACGCAAATATGGGAATTGATATGACGACATAATCCAACTGATAAGTGATAACATCGTGTCAGGTAGATAAACCCCCACTTACCCATCGCCAGATTAGGAACACTTTACCTACTTATGAGTTATGACAGTACGAGAATTCATGCATTTCATGCAACTGGAGCAAAAAGTACCAACAGCCAATAGGCCTAGGACTTAAAAATTCCTTTGGTTTGCGAAAGATACGGTAGAGTTCCTACGGGAATAAGATCCATTGTTTTTAGACGATGTTAAGTGGTAAGATCTTGCAAGTTACCAAGATTTTGAAATATGGCGTTGGCCAAAAGATCCTTGGAAAGAATATCCAACTTTTGGATTCATTTAAGGCACTGCTGTTTAGTTTATTCTTCTGGTATTTTCCAGACAATTTTGCGCACCTATTAAAAACAAGGTCTTTACATTGGTTGTTGATGATTTAAACAGTATTTTCAGAACGAAGTAACCACTCTTCGGTGTCGAATACTGTTATAGTACCTGCGACATTTTAAATGTCTGCGTGGTTGCCCAAGCCCCAGAGGGAAGAACGGGTCAATAACTCAATACGCCTGGGGTAAACGATGTGCGGGTTTCCTCACGATGTTTTGCTTTAGGACCGTCCGTATTATGTACATGAGATCTAAAAAAGTTTCATTGGTGTGTGCCTCCTCCTGGGATCAAACCTGCACAGTGCACACCGGCAAAGGTCTACCCACTAAGCCATGCGAGCGTACCCGTCACGTCACGGATAAGTTCATGTCGATATTGTTAATGTATTTAACGTCACTCATCTTCTTAAACGTAAATACATTAGATACCACGTAAATCTCATTATAAGGTACTAGCTGTTGCCCACGACTTCGTCCGCGTGGACTTCAGTTTATAGCGCGCGGTGTCAACAAAATTGGTGTCAAATTTAAAAGCTTTATAAAACCCTGGTACCCCTTAAAATATCAAAATACCCAAAATTTATATATATATATTATTATAAAATTTATATATTTCTATGTATAATATTTTTTTTAAATTAAGTAAACTTTATTAATACCAAATTTACAGCTTATTTAGTCCCTCATTACACAACTTTAGCTTTACTCATAAACTATTTATCATTGGTAGGTTTAAGGTTACGTCACTGCATAGATAAAGTACTGAATAGTGAGTTATTTAATTACGAGAATAACAATTGAAAGATTCGAAAAACTTGACTCAATATGGTGCCACCTCTTATAGAAAGACTTATGAGCAAGCGATAGCGAGATGTAGGCGACTCTTAGCGCCATCTGTTATGACTTTTTGGAACTAACTTAATTTGAACAAATTTACGCATTTTCACCCCCTTACAACCCCTTTTTCCAGTTAAAAAGTAGTCTTTCTTAGGCTTTAGATTATCTGTGTACAAAATTTCAACAATCAGTTCAGTAGTTTTGGCGTGAAAGCGAGACAGACAGACAGACAGACAGACAGAGATACTTTCGCATTTATAATATTAGTATAGAAGTATAGATTGTTTGTAGGGGACTTTGATACCGCACGCACGTATTGTTTTTAGAATTGATTAATATAGCCTAGAAATAGATTTCAAGCATAATCAAACACTTGTAGAAAGGTTAAAATTATTAGGAGCATACAGTTATATGCAAATAGCTAATTGAGATATTTAAACGGTAGGTAAGTATTTTAATTATTGTCACTACATCTGTTTTGTCATGAACAAGGAATTGAAAACGCAAGTCACAGTCATCTTAATGAGTTTAACTGAGTTTTATAGGTATACCTCGTGAGTCGTAACATGACCAAGCCCAACTTATCTGCATCTTTACACTTTACCTATCGTGTTTTTAGGATTCCGTACTCAAAGAGTAAAAACGGGACCCTAAATACTAATTTATTTAAGTACTAACCGTGCTGTTGCACCTTCATAATATTTTTTCCTATATTTTTCAACATTTCTCATTATTTAACCTTTTTTTGAACTGAAACAATTGTTCGATCACTATTTTCGAATCGGTCCAGCAGATTTCTAGTTTGAGATGTTGTCTCAGGGTCAGGGGGCATTAATTCTTCATTTTATGTCCGAAAATAAAATGCAGAGGATCAAACAGAAACATATACCTACAGGATGTAATAAAACTAAATAATAATAGAATTCACCGTGAAAATAGCAGCGCTGATTGAGTATTTTTAAATGGCTATGGGCTAATGATTAGCCGCTAATCCATGCTGGGGCGCTTGCCCATACAAATAACAAATAAGCTCCTTTTTTTTAAGTCGGTTAAAAAATGTGCTCTACCAGCGTTGTGTTATACTTTCAAAGCGAACTCAATATAAGGGACGTGACGCATGTAAACACACCCTAAGTATTATCACTTCGGTACACCCTGTAGAATCAATATTGAGTATTGAAACAATAAGCTCTCATATGAACAGACCTTAAGATTACGAATCATAGCACGCGTCCCAAATTTAAGCGCTAATACGGGCCACGGCCGCTCATTGAAGCTGTTGTTGTTAAACACTCACTTTAACAGCCATAATATTAATTAGGCATTCGAATGTCAGGCCGTTTGAAGTCTGTACGCCCCAGGTTTGTGCCAATGACCTAGATGTGCTAGAACCCCAGAAAACCCCTGCCGACTTTAGTTGCGACCTAATTATATGGTATTTAAAACGTGTACAAGGTTTATTAGGCCTTATTAAATTTATTTACCCGATGCTAATGTTGACAATTCTGTCGAGGGGGAATACTGACTATAATTAAAACACTGAAGTTAAATGTAAAGAATAAATGTATTAGTTAGAAAGTACTTTGAATAATTATTTACAGGTACAATATTACAATTAACATCAGACACATGTGCCTCTATCTCGAGCCTAGGTCAGAATGCCGATCTCGACCACCGGCTCTCACTGGCCCGTCAACCAGGAGGCTCACATTTGGTTAGCATTAAATTATATTATTAATGGCCCTGTTGCAAGAAATGCAGCCTGTCACGCCAAGTGAACCATTAAATATCTCAACACTCGGCGTGAAAGACCATAATTCTAATAATTTATGTTACTTGTCAAAGATTAAGGTGTTTACATGTTTTAGGGTTCCTCAAGTAATGTGATTTTGTACAATAAGTTATGAAACATAGTTTCAGGGTTTAATATAATTCCCAACAGACGGCCATTCTGCCCTGGGGATGTCCCCATCCCCAAAACCGATCGGCCATTCGTTGGGTGAGTATGCCCTCATACGATAGTACATGCAACTAGTACTTAACTAAGTGAGATTTATAAATTGTTATTAAGGCCTGAATAAAATAGATTCTTAGTAAGAGTACATACGATTTACATTTACTTATAATTTATGTTTATGTGTAATCAATAATCATTGTAACATAACAACTAATAACTAATACCTAAGTATATAAAGATAACATACATTGGTTTTAAGTAATTACTCATTATTATATAAAATGTTTAGTAGAATTATTGTTACTAGTTTAATTATATATCCTGTTCTGCAATAAAAAAAATATCTCTTATATATTTATTTTAAAAATACTTCTCTAAGGGCGGATTTTGACCAAACTGGAGTTATTTTCAAATAATAATATATATGCTAGTCTATGTGGAGAAAATAATTATTGTCATGATAGTTCGTGCAACTTCAGGTTTGGTTGAATCGGGCCTTAATTCTAGAATATTATCTATTGTACTTAAGTTCGAGACAAATGAAATACTATAGCAAGAAAATGGAAAGAAAAAGAAGAAAAAAAAAAACTTATTTAAATACATGAAATGTTGTTTTTTTTTTTTTTTTAAATATTCAGCTATATTCTATAGTATTTTGACTAGCTTGTAATTCTAAAAAAATATTCACGTGAAGCATCACGTAAGGCACCTTTTGTCAATATAGGTACTTTTATCGGAGAAAACACTTCTTATTACTAATTATTATTTATTGGTTAATACACTAACACTTATTTTCACTTGGATTGACTTTTACACTGCTAGACTCATTTGGTTCTAGTATTTTTCACTTGGATTGACTTTTGCACTGCTAGACACATCTGGGTCTAGTATTTTTCACTTGGATTGACTTTTGCACTGCTAGACACATCTGGGTCTAGTATTTTTCACTTGGATTGACTTTTACACTGCTAGACTCAACTGGGTCTTAATACTGGTAAGACTCGACTGGGTCTTAATACTGGTAGACTCGACTGGGTCTAAATACTGGTAAGACTCGACTGGGTCTTAATACTGGTAGACTCGACTGG
Source organism: Lysandra bellargus (assembly GCA_905333045.1). NCBI lineage: Eukaryota > Metazoa > Arthropoda > Insecta > Lepidoptera > Lycaenidae > Lysandra > Lysandra bellargus. The sequence continues at coordinate 8,526,942 of HG995337.1, forward strand.
GTCTAAATACTGGTAAGACTCGACTGGGTCTTAATACTGGTAGACTCGACTGGGTCTAAATACTGGTAAGACTCGACTGGGTCTTAATACTGGTAAGACTCGACTGGGTCTTAATACTGGTAGACTCGACTGGGTCTAAATACTGGTAAGACTCGACTGGGTCTTAATACTGGTAGACTCGACTGGGTCTAAATACTGGTAAGACTCGACTGGGTCTTAATACTGGTAGACTCGACTGGGTCTAAATACTGGCAAGACTCGACTGGGTCTTAATACTGGCTGTACACGCCTGCTGCACTTAGAGCAGCGTGTACATTACTTCCACGTTTCCAGCATCCTCGTAAGCGCGTACTGTGCTCGTGAAGCTGACACGACTGTCCACACGGGGGTCAGTCATGTCTCAGCCATTCACGCCACCTGTGCTGAAACTGTATGAAGGAGGATGCGGTGTGCGATATAGTGTGTGAAGTTATTACTTTGTGCTGAATTATAATTTGGGAATGTAGAGAATAGTCTTTATACATAATTAAATAATTAATTATTATTTTGAAAATGATGTTTCATTATCTGAATCGGCATCGTTATTTAGTTTTTCCTATAATATTGTTATTTGTTATCCATAGCTTTAAATGGTCTGCAGGAAAATCTTGTTTTATTTCCGATTACTGTATCCTTGCATGCTAGGGATTTCGTAGCGATAATTTTTTAAGGAACTTTTAATTTCGGTGTTACTTTTTTATACGTTTGCCTTTCTCTGGGTTACGGCTAAGTGCTTCTACGTGATGTATATTCTGCCCTTGTACTCAATTGAAAAGTTATACTCTTGTAATTTATAATAAGCCATTCCTTGCTACTTTTGGTAGTAGGTTACGTTTTGTCAAAGTCAAGCGGAGAGCATTGCAGTCTATTATGCCTTTAAATTCAATTTCCATTATACATATTATTATGCACTCGCTGGAGAGTAAGAACATATTTTGCTGTTACCATGTTTTGTAAGTATTCACCGTTTTTCTTACCACTAGTTTAGTATATTGGACTCGCGTATACGGACTGTAATTCTCTTACGATGCCAGCCGCCATGAGGTCTCCTATCATATTTCGGACCTTCTCGCCCTCACTCGAGGGTAGCCGCTAGGGCTTAAGTATATTATTATATTACTGGTGATCATATTTTAATTTTTATACTCATTATAATAGTAATTATATTATGTGTGATTGTAGTAGTGCAAGTTATTTAGTAATAGTAACTCAATAAGTGTAACAGATATTTGTTGAAATGCCCAAAAAGATTCATGATTTCGAAAAATAAAACTATCGAGTCAAAATAAGTGAATCGTGTTTTCCGTTAGCTAAGTATCAGATAAATATACAATGATTAAATAAATCTCAATTTCATTTGAGTCAATCGTCTTCCGGGATCGTAATTCTTATTAGAAAACACAGTAAAATTGCACAGCCCGCTCTTAAGAGATCATTGCTCGACTATCTTTTTTTTTACGTTTTAAGGTGCATCGTCTACCGAAGTAAACATACCCTGAACAAGCCACGTTACTCAAGTTGACAATTTTATCATATTTTTCATCGGTTTCTCCGCTATGGGAAATGATGACGGGCAAAAATGTATGGGCTCAGGTATAGTGCTCATGATCCAAAACATGACGTTTTCAGTTAATTCGCTTTTTGTAACCGCTATTTATGTCGTATTTGGATTTTGTAGATTTCTGCTCTGAGTACGTTTCCTGCTGACTAACTCGCACTTCTCAGTATCGTGTCCTAATAACGAACATTTATCACACCTTTGTTTCTGTTTTTGGCATGCTCGAGCTGTGTGACCCATTTCTAAGCAATTATAACATTGAATCGGATTTAAGTTACGTTTGCCAATATTATCAGCCGATCGCCGTCGGTCCGGATTACGGAATTTACTGGAGTGTGAAACAGTCGTCAGGGGTATTCAATGTAAAATATCTTCTTGTTTAGCTATGCGTCTTAAATAAGTAAGTAATTTTGATGTACTGCTAAAGTTCAACCCTTGCGCGTTGAGACGTATATTGTTATCGAATAAGCTGTTAATGATGCAGTCTACGGCATTGCGTCCTGATATCCTGCATAATTTAATTAATTTTGCTTTGTCGTGGAAGTAATGTTCTAAAGATTCATCTCTACGACTTTTACGCTCTAGCATTTCATTTAACTGATCTGCATAGTTGCGGTCGTTAGGAAAAGTTTTAACGATTTTCCTTTGCCATTCGCACCAGCTTAAATTAATTGTGCTCCTTCCCTGATACCATTTTTTTTCGCGTGACCCGCTAGTTTGGGAATAGCATAGATTATAGAAAATAGTTTGTCTCTCGCTCCATCCGTATATATTTGCCATCTCGTTGATCTTCCGGACCCAATCTTCGGCCGTTTGACCATGAGAATCGGGATTGAATTCTGGACTCTGGTATTACGTGCTGGGCACCTTCATAGTGACATTAGATTTACTAAATATACGAGCAATTTTCTCCAATACGAGTGAGCTACGAGAGGACGAACGCACGCGTCTCCTTTTTATTTTACTAAAACTGGAAGAGCGAGATCTAGTCTGGCTCTTCTATTCATCAAAAGAGCTCGAGGAGCTCGTCGTTGTTGAAGCTCTAGATCTGCGAAACCTGCCTGTAGCGAGTTCAGTTTCTGTGCTGCTATACGAGCGGCGCCTTTTGCGACTCCTACGAGTTTGATATGTGCCTGAATCATAAACCCTCCGCGATTCGCTTATTGCTGTAGATCTACTACGTAATCTTCTTTGATATTCTAAGACCCCCTTAGACGATCGACGTCTACGAGAGCGTGATCTCCGTTTCGTTTCCATTATTTCCGCGGTATTATCGTTATAGGGCGGAGTGTAACCAGAAGCTTCGGACATGTAATTAGAGTGTATTATAGAGGTGTATACAATATTTATTTTCTATTTATTTAATATCATGTATATTTTTGTGTATGATGTGTGTTTATGTAAAGGATTAGTTCAGGGAAGAAACAAAACCATAAATTAGATTGTATACTTTAGAAAATTACTGTCAGGCGTCGCAGCTATAAAACGCAACCAAAAAAATAATAGCCGACATTGCGGCTCACGGTTCTTATTTCAACATTGACACGAAAAATAATTAATATGTGTGCCTGCATGCAATTCTTATAAAGTCATATCTTATTGTAAAGTTAAAACAAATATGTGAAAGAAGATAATTTCTTTAACGGAACACAAGGTGTAGCGGTATCTTTGTACTTATTTAAAATTATATTAATCCTTCAAGCCCCATATTAAGAGCGCCGGTGATCGCGACAACAATAGAACACAATAGCACCTCCAAGAATCCGCGATCGAAGGATTAAATCTAACCTCAACAATACTTTAAGGCACTAAACAATATCTAGTAAGGTCAAGGAGATCGAAAAGTAAAAGTAAAGTGAGGGAAATTCTGTAAAATATGCTCCGTTGTTCGAGAAACATTTAACTATATACTCAATCTACTTATTATAATATTATTATGCAATAAATAGTTTATAGTGAATGCCTTCCGAATTTCCAGCATTCCAAATCGAGAGATTTACGGCGAGAGTCGAAACTACTGCCGCTACTCGCTACTGTTATGATAATAAATAGACGCAGGAGTTGAACCTGCTATTGCTACTTAGTACGTACACGTAGATCTTACGGTTACTTTACGGGAGTCGAACCCGTTGCTGCTGTAACCTGTTTTACAAATGGCTAACACAGGAATCGAACCCGCTGTCGCCAATTGCATCTCGTGATAATATGTTAAATATCAAATTATATTAAACTAACACACAATAATAACATAATATTATGATAAAATTTAAATAAAAATACCTTTAGATGTCTCTGCCGAGTTTAGCAGTCGTCTCGTATCATCAAGCGAATTAACGCTCGCTAAATTATCTATACCTGTGACTATGCAATTTACACACCATATTTGGATAATAATAATTAATTCAACTTGATTGTAATGATATCAAAACGACCCCACATGCACATATTATATTTAAAAAGGTTCAATAAGAGTACGGTACGTTATATGAAATGAATGTTATTGTATTTTTTTTTAACAGCTCTAACGTGATCTATAAATTACATTCGATATAGTAGGATAATTGTATAACGATATTTTCTTTAGGAATTTTAAATTCACAATAATGCACAAGTCCTAATGTTAGGTTCAATACCTACTTTTAAATTAATAATAAGTAGGTACTTATTACCGTACCATCTCTTCTAATAATGATATTATGAATGTAATTGTTACGTGTATTTATAGAACATTAATCTCTTAAATTTTATTATACCGAGTGACACTTTTTAAGTGTACTTACATAATCATGTAATATATAATTATAGGTATTTGTGAAATATTATTTTAATTTCAGATGATTATAATAACTTGAATAATAATAAGTACTTCCTTTAAATAAATCGTCGAGCATTTGATAGCTCATTACAGGTAAAATAATATAATATTATATATTATTATTATTATTATTATTATTATATAGTGTACATACCAAAACTTCGTCGATACGGTCCTAGCCACTTCTGAAATGTTGACAATTCTGTCGAGGGGGAATACTGACTATAATTAAAACACTGAAGTTAAATGTAAAGAATAAATGTATTAGTTAGAAAGTACTTTGAATAATTATTTACAGGTACAATATTACAATTAACATCAGACACATGTGCCTCTATCTCGAGCCTAGGTCAGAATGCCGATCTCGACCACCGGCTCTCACTGGCCCGTCAACCAGGAGGCTCACATTTGGTTAGCATTAAATTATATTATTAATGGCCCTGTTGCAAGAAATGCAGCCTGTCACGCCAAGTGAACCATTAAATATCTCAACACTCGGCGTGAAAGACCATAATTCTAATAATTTATGTTACTTGTCAAAGATTAAGGTGTTTACATGTTTTAGGGTTCCTCAAGTAATGTGATTTTGTACAATAAGTTATGAAACATAGTTTCAGGGTTTAATATAATTCCCAACACTTGTGATTGTCAATATTTTTAAACGGCTTTCATACAAAATCTTATAAAGGCAGTATGGGCAGGCCTGTCCCACTCGCGCCTGTAGGCATCGAACTGTAAGTACCCCCCTAGGGGGGCACTTCATTAAGGACTCACAGGCGAGCGGTGACGCGCGCGCACGAGTTTTTAGTTGATCGTTGCATGCCTACCTGGGTACTTATTCATTCGCTGTCACAAAATTGATAAATTAATGGACAATAAAAAAAGGCATAGAAATATTGCGCAGTGTTTAACTGTCTTAACACGGAATGTGAACCAAATTTAACTTAATTTGGTTTTACTTATTTACTATTTTTCTTATTTACCCTATACTTACAACAAAAAAAAATTATGAAACACACGGCTGCGTTATCATTGAGCATACAAAAAAAAAATACAACCGAACGTAATAATATAACCTCCTCTTTTTTCGATGTTGAATAATAAAAGTTGAGTTTACTAAAATTTACTAATATTCGCTCGAGAGAACTATATAAGTATGTGTTTTTAGTCGTTGGCTCCTGGACTATTTGTTCGCGTCTTTGCTATTGTAATATTTCGTGATGCGTCATGCGTACTATTCGAAACCTTATTTGTTTACAAAAATAACTAAGTTATTACAAACACTTTAAGTAGGTTAATATAAGACCGGTTTCAATAATACCTATCGAATCTATGTACGCATAACTAGTTACACGCGAATTTATGATAAATAAATCTACATAGTACTAAGACTATCTTAGATTATTTCGAGTTAAATAAAATGTAGTTAATTAAATATAATGATTATAATATTATTTTTAAAAAGATACAACCCTGATTTCTTCAGAAAAGGTACGAGTTATGCGATAGAAAGAGAGCGGAGATGTAGGCAAATATATTTGTAGGCACCTAGCACTGCGCGGTCGCAATTAGAACTTTATAGTATCGTAGCATGAGTCGTTATTTCTTTAAACGGGTTTCACCAGTGGGAATTTTGTTGGTACAACTAATATATATTCTGTGGTATGGGTGAGATATTTTTAGTAAAGCACATGATGATAGAGATTTTCCTACAATTTCTCAAACCACGATGAACTTAGACAAGTGTTTGGTTTGGTAAAATCATTATTGTAATATATCATATTATACTTAATGATAAAAAAATGTGTACTCCATTGCAATCTATTTAGTTACTCCCACAACAAAAATGAATCAAATTATATTTTACAAAACTCAAATCCGACATGCATTTTAGACTCTATATTATGTCTAGACTATTGAAGGCAATCTTGAAAAACAAAACACTTTTGGTGCTGTGCAGCACACGTTGAGAACCAAACTTGGATGATCAGTTAGCAAATAGGAGTGACGTACGAGTTTAGTCCAGGTATTCATAGACACTAAGGTTTGTTTACTATCCAGATACAGTCTGCACCTATTTTAGGCAACATTCCAATCTATTATTTTTTTATAAAACTAGTGATTTTTTTTTTATCGCGGGCTTTGAGCGCGGCGACCGAATCAAGAAATTCCGTAACGAAATAAACCTAACACCCACTACTCTGACTAGCACAGCGGCGCAGCGTTGAAAGCCGTGCATAGTCTCGTTAGACTAAAACGACGTTTCGTTTTAGTTCGGCAAGCTTCGGCACGATGTTTGTGTGTGTGTGTTTGTAAGACACATTGTGTGCGTTGCATAATGCATAATATTTAGTTGATAAAAAATGTTATGCAATAGCATTACCGTGGCAGTCCCAGAGGGCCACACGAGGTATTTTTTAAACTCTACCTCAAACTTGGAAAGTTTTTGACAAATTATTACTCTTGTATGTAAAAATATCAATACTAAAAAAGCCATCGCAATGGCTTTATTAGTACCTATTGATATTTTTACATAAATATCTATTTCCATTTTCCAAAAAATGGAGTGTCAAACATGGTTCTAAGCTCAGGAAAACGTTAAACAAATATTTACCGTTTACACAGCCCGCACCCTGGCCCTCCAGGGCCAGGGTGCGGGACTCTTTATCACAGAAATTTATTCATAGGCAAATAGAGGGCTTACGTATTTTGGTACGGTTATGCAGATAGATCATGACTAAAATTAACTTGACGTAACGCATCCAAATAACGTAGATATCCGCCATCTGCCTCATAAGTCTATGAATTTCTAATCAATCTACGTCTCTACGCTAATATACTCTAATCTAAAAATCTACGCCTATGAATTTCTCAGATGACACATTTGTGTTCTAAACTTTTCATGCTGTGTCCATGGACAGTGGTCATCGCTTACCATCGATCTCAATTTATTATTACATAGGAATTGTTAATGATTTTCTATTCGGGATTCAAACCTGCACACTTAACCACTGGACCGGAGCGGTGAAAACAAGATCTCCGCATAATACAATAACCGTACACTCCAACTGTGGTTTGCCGCACGTCTATTAATAAGCGGTGTTGTGTTTAATGTGCTGGACTATTTATGTTGAATTAGTAAACCACTTACGGTCCTCTTCAGTGGCGACCTTACCCATTGCGATGCCTCAGGCGGAATATTTTGCGAGGCCCTGGGCGGCAGGTCTTTGCGAGGCCCTTTGCCTTACGAAAAAATACCTTTCGAGGCCCCTACAAGAGCTAGGCACCGGACGATTGCCCTGCAGTTTGCCACCCCCTAGGGCCGATTACGAGCAAAGGGGCAAGAGAGTCATACAAAACGCGGCTTCTTAAAGGTAGTCAAGAACAGCGCGAAATAGGGGAGGGTTTAAAAAATGAAAATTTTCTGTCAGTCTTAATTTGGATGGACTCTTACATTCAAAGAGAGAAAGAGTAGAATTAATTAATAATTAATATAGTTATAGTAAGTTAAAAGTAGCGACGTTACTGGCACTCGTAGTTCGTACATCACCTAAATTAAAAAAGGCAGCATGCTGCATGCCAGAAAAATTGACTTTATAATAATTAGTGAAGAGAGTAGAAAATGTCCTAAACTCTACCGGTATTTAGTAAATCTCAGATCCAACTGTTATGGCCTACGAAATGATTTTTCCAGCATTTAAGACAAAGGAAGCTTTACTTATTACTTATGACTTGGACCTGTGTTATTCATCGTTTATCAATAAGGCCGCAAAGCATACAAACTGCCCTGAAAACATTAATCAAATATTAATAAACCCTACAGTCACGGAACTTTGAAATCGAGGGGCGTAAAAAATAAACAAAACGTGAATTATTGTTTTTAAATTGAACACTTGCCCATACTATAATAATTAATAATAGGATTTGTTACTATAATGTTTGCACTTTCCACGCCAGAGGCAGCACCAGCATTTACAGTAAACAAAAAGTTTCGTTCGACGTTTAACAACGTTTCTGACAATATTTTGATATGACGTGTGCAGCATGTCGGATTTTAGTCGGATTATTTATTATATTTTGTGCTAGTAGCGCCCTTTGCGTAATATCCCTTATTCAAAAATTATAAGGCGAAGCTTTTGCCATTATACCCAAAAATCAGCAATTTTGTTCACAATTGTTCTAGCGCTACTATAATTTACAGGCGCCAAAACATACTTGTATTATGTATATTCGGGCTCACGTCATTCAACTCCGTAAACTAGCATTTATTAGGCGATATCACATACAATTGCCGCAATCACTAGCAATAACCATAAATGTTGCTCAGTTATGGGATCATCATTGTTGCTCTAGTATGCGCGTCTCAAGGCGCGTCAGGCATATTTTCTTCTAGATGGAATTCTGATGGCCTTAAAGGACTAAGACTAGCGACCGTATCAGATTCAGTTAATGATGATTTAACTTCAATTTGAATAATCTTCATTTAATTACAATTAAGTAATTAATAATATTTGTCTCTGAGAGCGTCAGTTAGAATTTAGATGGTAGCGAAGGTCTTAACTCTGATGAGGGATTCAGATAATTTGATTCTCGGTGTGAAAGGAGAACACCCAAACTCCATAGAAAACTACCCCAGGCCCGGCGCAGAACAGATGTATCTCAGTCATTTGTGTATTTTAAGTGTAACATTTTTTGATATGCGTGTTTGCCGCAGGATGTGGCTAAGATAGAAAAAAAAATGCTTTTAGATTTCTTTCAGGCGCTAATTGAAAATTACTTTTCGTTGAACATATCGACTCCAAAATGTTATAAAATGGTAATTAATTATGTTTCTATAATATTTATAACAATAATTTAAAATAATAATAATAATAAACAATATTTTAAAAAATATATTTCTCAATAAAATCACAATAATTAAACAATATAACTAATATGAGGCATCGCCTTTAGTAAAGGTTTTTTTTTAATGAAATAAGGGGGCAAACGAGCAAACAGGTCACCTGATGGAAAGCAACTTCCGGCGCCCATGGACACTCGCAGCATCAGAAGAGCTGCAGGTGCGTTGCCGGCCTTTTAAGAGAGAATAGGGTAATAGGAGATGGCAGGAAAGGGAATAGGGGAGGGTAGGGAAGGAATAGGAGAGATTAGGCAAGGGAAAAGGGTAGGGGATTAGGCCTCCGGTAAACTCACTCACTCGGCGAACCACAGCGCAAGCGCTGTTTCATGCCGGTTTTCTGTGAGCCCGTGGTATTTCTCCGGTCGAGCCGGCCCATTCGTGCCGAAGCATGGCTCTCCCACGATTACTTGTGTTTTATTATTATATTATTAAACCGATATTTTATAAACATACCTATATTACGTAGGGAAAATAAACAGAATGACAAGATTTAGTGAAAATAAGTATATTTAAAAGTGTGTTTCGTAACTTTTTGTTTAGACGCACATGATTAAAAAATAAAACTATTAATATTTTACCATTAATCATTTTATTTGGTTACAACTCATTATCCATAAATACTTGGTACTACTAATTATTATTAGTATATATTATATTATATATATTCTGTGTCAATACTTCGTCTAAATAGGCTGCAGGGTGCTCTATTTCATTGTAATGACGGACGGGCCCAACCAAGATAATATGGAACGCTTATTACAGTTCATAAAAGTAATTAAAACTAAAATTGACGCCGAATACGCCTGAAAATAATAAAATAGCATTTTTTTTTTACTTACGCCACTTTTTGCGGCAATGACACATAAATTTCTTTTACTAATAAAATATACAAAAAACTGAGATACCTTACTTTTGCGCCGGAGCTTGGGCTTTTTTGGGTGTTCGTCTTTAACACGGATTTAACAACTTTCGACGACGATGATTAAAACAGCCTAATGTTGACCAAGGAATTCGAGATGAGCGGGTGCGCTGGCAACAAAGAAGGGGTCGTTGTTACAACAAACCAGAAGAAGGGGAAAGGTTGGTAACAACAAAGCACCATTTGACAAAAAAATGGTTGGAAATAAGATGGTCAAACAAGAGCAGGACTCTTGCAGGAGTCCATTCGCCATTTAGTTGGCCTTTTTTTTTGGACGGGAAATTCTCGTACGCATTCCGTGGAAGACGGGAGAATCCAGCCGCGGATATGTGGGTGGGGCTCTCTACGGTCGACAAGGTGGTAAATTGACCGCAGCTCTACCCACTAATACTCTTCCGTGCCTTCTCCTCCGCTTGGCGTTGGGTCGCTGGACCCGCCTGAGGCGAAAACTGCAGTAGCCCAGTTAATGCCAATTAGTTGGCCTAGAAAACGAGCACCAACTCTTGCTCTCTTTAGAAATTTTAATCAACTTCAAAAATAGGTAAAATTTCTCAATTCGATCCTATATTTTTTTGTTTGTTCGCGCATATCTTCGTCGTTCATGAACCGATTTTGATGATTCTTTTTTTGTTGGAAAAATTACATTTCAAGGGTGGTCCCATGACAAGAAAATGTTTAAAGTCGGTTGTTTTTGTTACAATTTAATATTTGTAACAAAAACAACCGACTTTAAAAATTATCGGGTTATATTACAATAAAATTTCCATCCCAAAGCAATGTAATTCTAGAACCATCATCATTATATCAGACCATTAGCTGTTCTCGTGCAGATCTGATGTTTTGCAATGGTCCAGTCTGTGTGAGCACACAATTACAGAGTCAATAGCTCGGCAGCCTTGTGCTTCACTTGCTAATTAAACTGCAACCAGCGTGTTCAAACGTTTAGAGTTCAAGACCAGCAGTTCTCAAACTTTTTTGGTGGCGGGTCCCGCCACCAAAAAAGTTTGAGAACACTTTTAGGAAGTGTTGAAAAAAATGTCTTATATATTATATAATATGATAACATATTTTGTAAAAAACAATTTATGTATCGCTCGCGGAGCCTCGCTCGGCTGTTCTAGACCCTAGACTATTTTCATTTGGGCTTCTTTGAATGGTGCTAAACTTCCTCAGGACGCATAAGTAGATAAGAACGTGCAAGAGATGCATGGAGTCTGAGTTTCTGACGGCAGATTATTCATTAATTAGTGCGTTTCATTAGCTAACGCCAAACAATGGATAAATTGTTGTAAGAAAACTCTGAAACCAGGAATATATGGATAGTCCTCAGTAATTTGAAACCTGCCGTTATGGTACACTCTCAATTTTGAGCTGGCATAAGCACTATGATCAGATTTACAAATCAGACAACTCTTTTGCTTACAATTAATTTATCGAATCATAGCACGAAAGCTAGAAAGATGCAGTATTGTTAGGTTATTTCCTGAAATATTCAGCGTATTTCCGAAACGTGTTACGTCACAAATCGCGAATGACGTACGAGCGGTACGACACATCAATCGACGGTCCAAAGAGCTACGAAGACATAGATACGCTACAGAAATATTTAAAAATGCTGAGTGCATGCTCTATAGTCATATTACATAATATTGCATACTGCATACATCTACAGTCTTTTATGGCGTGCAAATAGTGAATTTAATAATTTTGTTATTAAATTGAGTAACGTGATGTATTTTTTAAAATTTTATCAGTAGGTAAGTAAAGTACATAGTATGAAAGTAGTCTGACATTCGTACCTTACTCTCACGCCCGCTGTACACAATGGCCCAACGCATTGAGCCAGCGGGCGGCAGCGGCCAGCGCATTGAGCCAACGTGTAGAGGCTTACTTGGTCATAAGTCATAACTCGTGAGTTGGGAGCGACATTCCATACAATATGTTCGCGTAGTCCAATGCGCTGGCTCAATGCGTTGGCCAAATCTGTACAGCCGGCTTCAATGTCAAGCAATACCTACAAACTACAGTGGGAATATTAAATATTATCAGTGAAAATCTTTAAATACAATATTGTGTAAAGAAGTGGTACATTTAAAGCGCTCTCTATAATACAGGAAGCGTGGTATAACGATAACAAACATGCCATTTACCTCTTCCTCGCTCAAACACAACTGAAAAAGAGGAAGTACAGTTAAAGGCGAGGCGAGGGTACAGCTACTTAACACATTAGTACTGCTAGCCCACAGTCCAATCGACCAGAAAATTAAAACCTTGTCCTTCGTATTTTTTTTTTTTAACTTGGAAGCATCTACAAAGATATTATTCAAACATGTGTTTAAATAATAGCCTAGCCTCGATTTTAGAGGATGGTTTAGACTTTAGAAAGCTGAAAATGTGCAAAATTTTTTTTAATCCAAATCAATTTAATGATAATAATTACTGTTCCTCATGACGGCAAAGCTTTGACTCCCTGGTCAGATTGTATCTAGGAATAAAGTTACATCTAGGGTAGGTTACATCTAAATATCACACCATTATAGCAGATGAGTACCTGTATGTAAAAAAAAAAATTAAAAGTAACGGAGTTAAGACGTTTGAAATAGGTGGCCCATAGACATCGGTCGGAGGAACAAAAACACATTGCTATGGTTTCTATACTTGAAATACTTGATTTGTGAATTGTGGAACCTTCTTGACTCGAGATTCTCCACGAGAGATTTCAAGTTACAAGTTACAACTTACGACTAGGGTTGCCACCCGTACTTTATTACAAAGTATTGTACGTTATTTATGGTAATAAATAATTGTACTCTGTACTTTATATTAACTAGCTATTTGACCGAGCTTCGCTCGGTATTCGATAAAACACGAATAAAAAGACATTTTCTAAAAATGATTCCTAGCTAGATCGATTTATCGCCCCCGAAAACCCCTATATACTAAATTTCATGAAAATCGTTGGAGCCGATTCCGAGATTGCAATTATATATTTATATATATATACAAGAATTGCTCGTTTAAAGATATAAGATAATAAAGTACGCGATTTCTGTTGAAGTCGTAAGTAGTTTTCATTAAACGAAATTTATCGATTAATGTTGAATCGATGTCGCCATATATCTTTAATTAATATAATACTAAAGAAAAATAGATTGTACTTTATTTTTACACTGCACGTACCTTATTTTTATTACTTAGAGTAACCAATGTACTTTAAATGAAAAAATAAAAGGTGGCAACCCTACTTACGACCTATACGGGCCGAAACACAATAACCGCGTTGCGGCACCACAACGCTATTAAGGGCGCATTTTCATTAGTCGTTAACTCTTGCGGTATACAGCATACGGGAAGTCTATGACAACTAATGGCGCATTTTGATTGGTCGAAGCATGATCTCCCGCATCCCGCATGCGGGCCCTATCGACCAGTGAAAATGCGCCATAAAATCGGCGATATTCTTTAGTTTTTATTATATTGTGTTTTGACTTTCGAATGATTTAGCCGATTTTGGCGGTGCGGTGCCGCAACGCACTTATTTCGATTTTCGGCCTAATAAGTCAAGACTAATTGTAATTTGTGAACTGTTAAGTATAGATTGACTTCATCAAAATGAATTGATTTGTCTTTAGATGACAGTAAATAGAGAAATACTATTCGTAGGAATTAATACTATAAAATTGGGCCCGTATAAATAGTCAATACTCAAGATGCATCTCGGTCTCAAGAGTCAAGACGTGGTTCAGGCTCTGTGATTGGTTGGCTGTCAAAATTTGGACCAATCACAGAGCCGAATCGCGTCTTCAGACTGGATCGCATCTTAAGTACCTACTGACTATTTATACGGGCCTTGGATTATGGACACAGTAGGTACATATTTAAATGTTTAATGTAAACGAAGATCTTGCTTATGGTAAATGATGAGCACACCAATACGACCCACAACATTACAGATACACAACACAACATTACGGATACACAACGCAAAATTACGAATACACAACGCAACATTACCGGTACACAACGCAACATTACAGGTACAGAACGCAACATTACGGGTATACAACGCAACATCAATACAACACGTATGCACACGTCACGCGTACGTACACGCATGCGGCACGCACTACGTCATACGATATCCTATCTTAATTACGAGCGTGTACTCGAAAAAAAATTAAATATAATAACATAAAAAAGTTACCAATCATATTAATAATATACTTCCTAATTAGCACTTTATACTATACCTAAAATTTCCACAAGACAATTTGATAACAATAATGAACCGAGGAAAAATGTGGTCATTGTGTATTAGACCAAAAAACAAAATAATTATTGAAAATTACATGAAATGTATAACATTTCCTCAACAAATTTTAATGAAATATCAATGATGATTGATGTGTATAATTGTGTTATCTATATCTATACTTATTATAAAACAAAGTCGCTTTTTTTCCCTCATGTCCCTTTGTTCCCTTTAATCTTTAAAACTACGCAGCGGATTTTGATGATTCTTTCAGTGTTAGATAGCCCATTTATCGAGGAAGGTTATAGGCTATATTTTATCACGCTAAGACTAATAGGAGCGAAGAAATAGAGGAAAATGGGGAAAAAACGGGGAAAATTTTTTGAAAGGGCTAACTTGAACGCGCTAATCTCAGGAACTACTGGTCCGATTTGAAAAATTCTTTCAGTGTTAGATAGCCCATTTATTGAGGAAGTCTATAGGTAATATTTTGTCACGCTAAGACTAATAGGAATGTGAAAAAAACGGGGGAAATTATTTGAAAGGGCTTATCTCGTGAACTACTGGAGCAATTTTTATGTCATTTGGCACAGAAAAGAAGTAGACCACGTGAAGGATCATAGGCTATCCATTTTAATAATTTTTTCAGTGGCTATAGATTTTATACGCGTGCGACGCCGGGGTGGGTCGCTAGTAAAATATAATATAACACTAGAGACCGGATTATATGCATAATGCAACTTAATAAGCCTGTTATATGCATGCAAATATGCATAAAAAATGCTTGAAATATGCACGAAAATTGGCAGAATATGCAAAATTAAATGACAATATGCAAATTCAAAATCTGCATACAATTAGTAAATTATTGTTTGATACAATGATATTCTATGTTTTAGAAACTCATTGGTTTGATATGCGATATTAGATATGTCAATAACATTATAATACTTATTATGACATTAAAATTATTTAAAATTTTGTAAACTTAAGCAATCAAATATTTTTCTAAATTTTCAGTGGTAAGATTGTAAAAATATTCTAAATGATCGTAATTTAGAATATTTTTGTAAATAGAAAAGGTTCGCTCTAGATTCACTGAGGAAACTGAGCAGAATTTGAACTTGGGTGCTATGTCAGCATTTATTTCTTGCAAAAATTCTGCCGTCCCATTAATTTGTAGTTAGCAAACGCGACGTTCTTCTGTATCTTTCATTTTTTTATCGTAACTGTCAAAACAAAAGACGCGCACCGCTACAGACTGCATTTGAAATGCAGTAAAAAGTCACAACTATTACTCAACTAGCTGTTGCCCGCGACTTCGTCCGCGTGGACTTCAGTTTATAGCGCGCGGTGTCAACAAAATTGGTGTCAAATTTAAAAGCTTTTTAAAACCCTGGTACCCCTTAAATCAAAATACCCAAAAACAGCAGCTGTGCAGTGTGCACATAATATTTCATTTTTTTTAATTAAACTTTATTTATACCAAATTTAAAGCTTATTTAGCCCCCCATTACACAACTTTAGCTTTACCCATAAACTATAGTTTATCATTGGTATACTACATAGATAAAGTACTGAGTATATAGTGAGTAGTGAGTTATTTAATAACGTGTATAACAATCGAAAGAATCGAAAGACATAACTTAACATGGTACCATCACTTAAAGAAAGACTTATGAGCAAGCGATAGCGCGATGGAGGCGACTCAAAGCGCCATCTGTTATGAATTTTTGGAACTAACTTATTTTTAACAAATTTACGCATTTTCGCCCCCTTACAACCCCTTTTTCCAGCTAAAAAGTAGCCTATGTCCTTTCTCAGGCTTTAAACTATCTGTGTACAAAATTTCATTACAATCGGTTCAGTAGTTTTGGCGTGAAAGCGAGACAGACAGACAGACAGACAGACAGAGATACTTTCGCATTTATAATATTAGTATAGATAGCCCTTATGTTTTGTAACTGTTATTGTTATTAAATTTGGTCACGTTTCGGAACGCAGGGTTAGTGAAAAACGTTGTAAATGTACCCATAATATGCAATCATAACTATATGTTAGGTAAAATATGCTATTACCGCTGAAAATTGCTAAAATATGCAAATGCATATGCAAATATGCAAATGCATATAATCCGGTCTCTATATATCACCAATGCCTGCTGAAGTTATAAAATTTTTGGTTAAATCATATTTCCTGTCAATCTTGAAATTAATATATAATACCTAATGGTATAATTTTATACAAACAGTTAACACCAACTACAGGCTTTGGGGAAATTAGAAATGTATTGTTCATGTAAGTTGTTAAATATTCTTCTTAAAATGTTACATATTATATTTTAAATTTAACAAGAATAATAATATTATTATGAATAGAAAAGACTAAGTATAAATCTTTACCTGCTTGTGTTTTATCTTCGTACATTCTTGATATGCAGTTTCTAACGTAGGGTTTGGCGGAGCTTTCTTAGATCTGGTATTCCTTATTCCTAATGATTTTCCGAAGGGGGCAAACCAATATCTGCAAACAAAATAAATTCATTTACCTCATTTGTGACATTAAATATATAGTACTTATGTTAATTAATAAATAATTGATTATTATCATTCACTATTGTAGAGCACTTTCATCACTTACTACTGATAACAACCTCTTATTATATGGACTAAACCAGATGTTCCCAAACTTATTTTGTCTACTGCCCACTTTAAGAAATATTATATTTTAGCGCCCCCATTGATTCAATTTAAAATGCATCCTGATGAAATAAATCACCCCCAAGCCTCTACACATTACCCCCATTTTTTTCTGGGTCCCACTCCGCCCCCCTTCAGACCTTCAGCGCCCACAAGGGGGCGTTATTGCCCACTTTGGGAAAGGCTGGACTAAACTATTAACTTTTGATATCAATTAAAATATTATATTGAGTGTAATTACAGGCAAACATAGGTAGAAGAGGTTGTTGTACCAAAATCAGATTGTACTTTTATAATGCTTTTAAAAATGTGATCAAGTTTTAATTAAATAGTTGGTCTGAACAACAATTTTAATGGACTTCAGATAACAATTTATCATGCATTCGACAATTTATTATGCATGCGAGATATTTTTATATCATTAACATACTCCATTGTCAATTGAATGCGACCAAACTTGTAATTACTGATATTTAAAATATTTTATTGTTCTTCAAACAATAATGTATACAATGGGCTTTTCCAAACATTCCACTAGACATAGAAGTTGACTTCTAAAAGGGGATGTACTTTTATTTTGTAATGCTTATTTATTTCTGTAACATTTAACAATTATTATTGTAGATAATTTTTGATGATTAATACTTCAGTCGGAATTTCCAGGAATTGCTATTGTATTCTATTGTTGTCGCGATCACCGGTGCTCGCGCGGGGCCTGAAGGATTATTTTAATGTAAGGGGATAAATTAAATGGTTTTGTTTCAGCAACATTTGCATGAGAATCCCAAGATCTATCATTTGGTACTAAAAACAACTGAACTGAACACTTAAGGGGCCGGAGCTACCCTCGAAATTCTCATACATACGTAATACCAAAATCATTTTGTCATACGAAAATATTTAATATGTTTGAGTTATTTTTCAGCTTAAAATAGTAATTACCTAGGTTCCTGAACAAAAATTAACTTCAACTTCAACTAATAGAGTAAAACACTAAAAAATATATAAATAAATAGTAAATTTACCACAAAATATTTTAATACTAAGAAATATTTTTTAGAGTTGAAATATTTTGTAGTGAATTTAATATTTATTTATATATTTTTTAGTGTTTTACTCTATTTTTTAGTGTTTAAATATTTAGTAGTAAATTTAGTAAAAAAAATCATACACAAAAAAAAAATTTTTTTAGTGTTTAAATATTTTGAAGTTAATTTTTGTACAGGAACCTAGGTAATTACTATTTTAAGCTGAAAAATAACTCAAACATGTTAAATATTTTCGTATGAGAAAATGATTTTGGTATTACGTATGTATGAGAATTTCGAGGGTAACCCGGGCTCTTAAAAATGTATTTTTACAATGATTAAATTTTTTAAATTTCTAGTAGGTATAAACATAATAATTATTACATTTTCATGACAGGAATTCAAAAAGTACTTTCAAAATTTATCTTTAATATCTTAATAATAATAAACAAAAGGACTGCTATTATTTTTACGAAATTTAGAAACTAATAGATTTTTATTGTCCAATAAATAGGATAGGTTTAAAGTTTTATAATAACTAGTACTTTTTGCACTTATAATAGATTAAAATAATTAGTACAAGATACCAGTAATCTTTTATCCACAAGCGTTAGCGATAAATCCCTATGCAACCATCCGCATAGCGCAGTAGTAAATATGTCCAGTTTACTACAAAAAAAAAAAACTCGATATATTCTCACTTACTTTTCTAATATATACCGAATGAATATAAGGACGAAGGCCAAGGGTATGGGGTACAGGAGATGCCTGTGATCAGCGTATACCACGTCTTTCTCGGGACCAGGAGCTATATCCTCCCAAGTAGTATTCGGTGGTAGCCAAACATCTTCGTTCCAGAATTTATCCAACATTGAACGCAACATTATAACACAAACAACCGCATATATTATATTTGTTAACTACACATAATATTAAAATTTCCAAATACAACACTTGAGTTCAAATCTTTCGTTTATCAAATAAAATGTCAAAGGGGAACGACCATTGAGCGACCGCTCGAGAACGCGACTTCGAAGACATTGTCATTTTTTAATTTTTTGACATTGAATAGTGAAAGTGATGTGCAAACTGCAAAACGTCAAATTCTTGTCTATGGTCAACGAGTAAAATTTACTAGTTACTAGTTACTACCAAAATATTATGATACTATTACAGTCGGGGTATTTTAATAGGCCACATTTGACATCTGTCAGATTAATCTCCATAGTGAGGTGAGCTGCGTAAAAACATCGACCAAAACGAATAAATCGATACGGACTTGAAATAAAATATTTGAATTTTATACGTTTGAAACAAACTCCTGTCCCATTATTGCTTTTTCTTTTTCAAATTCAAGGAGCAAAATAAGACAAGTACATAATTTACAAAAAAAAAATGCATTTATTCGCTTAAATTATAAAAACTGTTAAATGTAGTATTATCATTATTCATTTCACACAAATATGTGTTACTTTTCACAACGTGGTTATTAATTTATGGGGATATTTCGTTACAAGTAATCAATGCATCGATACTATTTTTTCGCTTTCGATTTTTAGGGTAACTTCCCTACAGTTTAAAAAGAAAAAAGGTCAGCTGACGTAACATTGTAACGACGTGCAATTATTAAGATCAGAATTTGTTTATTACGTTTAGAATTGTTTATCAGTAAAAGCAAATCGTTAAATAATTCGTATCGGTCATATTTACAATAAATACGTAATCGTAATTGAAAAAAGTTAATCAATTGTGCAGTTATAACAAAACGAAAATATTTATTTTTTATGGTACAATTTTGATGAACTGTCAAATGTGGCCTATTAAAATGTCCCGACTATATTTCTTGATACTTGAGAGCGTATTCAAAAACAAATAGTACTTTTGAAATATTGCCTTTAAATTTATGTATGGAAACCACACATAAAATACATTAATTTTAAATTTTATATTCGGATGAACGCAGGGCCAGGGCTTCAAATAACGTTTTTTTTTCATAACGTTACTGCTTCAAGGGTATGCTCTTGAAGCAGTAAAGATAATGTTATGAAAATTTACCCGATATTAAAAATAACGTTAAAAATTGATATTAATAACGGTTAATGTTATAACGTTATATAAGATTTATAACAGTAAATATATGTTCTTTGATAACGTTATAGTCCGTCAAGAAAGTCATGACAGGCGGGAAAATTTTCTAAACGTAATCACGCTCAAAAGGTGTATTTTTTCTTTGTATTTTCACACAAATCTCGCAAAAAAAGTGGGCTGCGAGTGAGATTTAGTGCACCGTGCACGATCGCATACCTGATACCAGAAAATAACGTTATATTTACCGTTATTATTATAATGATATTTGTTCGTTTATACATAACAAAAAAATATCGTTATAATAATAACGGTAAATATAACGTTATTTTACTAAATATCGTTAAAAAAATAACATTATCTGGCTACCATTATGAAAATAATGGTACGTAACGATATTTTTTCTGTTATTCGATAACGTCATGAAGCCCTGGATCGTAGATAGAGTTCTTTGAAAAAAATATATACGCTGTTGATCTATGGTATAAACTGTCAACTGTCATTAGTGAATTGTCAACAATTTAAAACAACACATGGCATGGCTGATAAAATTTTTCGAAATAATAATTTTTGTATAAAATTCAACACAGCGACACGATAATCATGTACATTTTATCATTAAAGCCTAAAAAAGTTATTGATACTTCCAATCGTAATTGTCGTTTTTTATAGATAATGTTGTTGGTTTGCTAATAATGTTGTTTTGTCCAACTTGTGCAAATATTCTTATTGTAGAAGAAGGCCCAGATTCAAGACTTCGTTACGGTTGTAACACGTGTCCATATGTATATAATATAAGGAAAAAAGTTTCCTCAAAAACGTTTCCTAAATTAAAGGTATGTAGCTTAAATGTAACCAATTGTGCAAATTGCCTGATGTATGTTTGTAAAGTATTAACGATGATTTCTTTTCAGGAACTCGACTATATTATGGGCGGTGCAGCTGCCTGGGAAAATGTAGATTCCACAGATGCAGTTTGCCCTAAATGCAGCCACAACAGAGCATTCTTCATGCAGCTACAAACTCGTTCCGCCGATGAACCTATGACCACATTTTACCGCTGCTGCAATCATAAGTGTGCCCACAACTGGAGGGATTAAACAGTATTATGAGTTTATTGAAACTTAAAAGATTTTATGGTAGTTTCGTAGCAAACATAAAGAAAACCAAGATGAGGATTGAAAGTATGACAAAAGTTGTTGACTGCAAAGAAGATAATGCAGTATCTACAGCTTCAAATCTGCTTTTGAATGAGGAAGTTATCGCTGTCCCTACAGATACAATTTATGGCTTAGCCTGCAGTGCTAACTGTCCAGAAGCAATTAGAAAGTTGTACTCAATTAAAGGAAGAGATGCAGCTAAGCCGGTGGCTATTTGTGTCAGCAACATATCAGATGTACGGAAATGGGGGAAAGCTGAACACCTGCATGATGAGCTGCTGCACAGTTTATTGCCAGGGCCAGTGACATTAGTTCTAGAGAAGACAAAATATTTGGACAACCCATATCTTAATCCACAGACACAGAAAATTGGCATTAGGATACCTAAGCATGAATTCATGAATAAACTCACTCAGATGTTGGATAAACCTGTCGCCTTGACCAGTGCCAACTTTAGCAATGAACCATCATCTTTAAGAATAGAAGAGTTTCAGAAACTTTATAGTAGATTAGGTGCTGTTTTTAATGGTGGAGTGCTCAGTAATGGTTTAGAAGTGAATAGGTCTGGTTCAACCGTTATTGACTTGTCTCAATCTAGTGTTTTCAAAATTATAAGACCAGGCATTTCATATGAGAAAATTGTTGAAATTCTTGAAAAGAATGGTTTGAGCAGAATATAAGTTATTTATAAATAAACAAGAGTATTGTTTTGTTGACAAATTATACCACAAACTTAATAGATAGACTGCTTATTAGTAACTTATTTTAGTGCAAGGTTAAGGAGTAGAAAAAGATGAATGGGGAAAAATTATAAAACCATTTCAATAACAACACTACTTAGTAGCCTTTATTTTATAGCAAATGTGAATCATAACATAGCTTAGACATTTACAACAGTTACAAAATAAATAGCACAGTACTTTACAAATTATAACTTGATTTAGTATTTACATTATAATCAGTTGAGCTAAATTGGCAGACTAACAGGTTTTCGGCTTTCAGGCAGTTTAGCTTCTAAGCTTTGCCATCTCTCTGGTGGCCATACAATGTAAATTGCTCTAGCATTAATTAAGCCTAAAGAAACTGGACCAAATGTGTTGCTATCTAAGGTGTGGCCAGTGTGATCACCTTCGACCCAGCAGTGGCCTTCTGGTACCTTAACATACTGATTTTTGTATCCGAGAGTGCTGACCACATCACCTTCAAGCCCTACGACACGCTTTATGATTTTCTGATTTGGGTCCTTCGGTGATACTAGGGAGATGATGTCGCCTCTCTTTACTGTGTAATTCCTGACTGACCAGCGCGACAGGAACACATAGTCGGTGTTCCTTGACTCCGGATTGAGAGCTGGTTGCATTGAGATACCTTCCACCCGGGCTACATATCCTATTGTGTCTAAAAATGTAATTCCAATTGGTACGCCGAAAAGCACCGACCTTAACAAACTTTTCAACGACATCTACGAGTTCGTGGTACATAGACAATGTTGCAGAAAAACGTGCCCAACATAGTATATTCAAATTCAGTGATTGTTATAATATAATAACTTCACTGTATACAAATTTTTATAATTATTTTTGAGAGCACTTTTTTGTAACACTAACGCCAAATTTGACAATTGACATTTGATTCTTGACTTCCACTGTCAAGTGTCAAATGTCAAAGCACCAATATTTTTTTCTTACATGACACTTCGGCTACATAAATAACCATGGCCAGTCACCCAGTGTCGAGTATATTATTATAGCGGGAAATCAATAATAATTTTCAGCACCTTTTTTTTATATCGTCAGGTCCAAAGTCTAGTACTAGTAAAAGTCAATACAGTCAAGTCAAGTCGGTTGATTCAGTAAAGTGGTAGACGCCTTACTGAAACTTTCAATGGAGTTTTGGAAGGAACACAAAATAATACGTTTCTGGATGTTGCATCACTTTCCTACACTTGTGCATGATAACGAATATCTAATGGTTAATATCCTACCAATATTAGACATTATATTAGACATTATATTAGCTAGTTTGAACGGTTTGTCAAACATTTACGTGTTTGAAGCTCGTTTGATGAAATTTCATATTTTTGTTGTGTTTGAACAAACTTTATACCATTCTTTGGAGTAGGTACATTATTTTTAACCGACTAAAAAAGAGGAGGTTATCAATTCGATGCGTACGTATGTAATATTTCCAGAACTGCCCAGTTTTCGTATATTATGTTAGTATACACCAGCTTCTGAACAAATGTGCAAAATTTCAAAAGTGTATGTATGTTTTTATGTTTGTGTTCACATAATATCTCCGGAATTACAAGTCCGATTTAAATATTTTTTGTTGTACTATAATAGGTATTGTTTAACTTAGGAGACTTCTGCAAGTTTCATCAAAATAGGTTTAGTAGTTTTTGAGATAGGGAATTTAATTCTCAATTTCGTACAATTTTTAAGTCGGTTTTATTTTTTTAAAAATAATATTTATTCGTCACAAGACGTGTAGTTACTCCACAGCGAGTATTGAACCAAACTGCGCAGTTTCGTTTGACAAACCGTTCAAACCGACATCAAACGGTTGCATCAAACACGTAAGGTTTGAATCAAACCGTTTGACCGTCTCGGGGGCCCTTAAAGTTATAGGTACCTAGCGGAAATCGTGAGGAAAATGGAAATCGGAATGATAAGTGCCGACTGGACGTCAAAAAAAGAGTTCTGCTGTCATGTATCACGCGTCCATAAATAATAATCAGGACGTATAAGACGTATAAAAATAATAATCAGGAATTTTGCCTGTAAAAGGGCCCAGTCACTATCCTGCATTGCAGTCCGCCGTGCAGGCCTGCAACACCATTCACTATCCTACATAATTTCGAAACCGGTCGTGTAATTTGTTAAAAAGTTATAATAATTTCTTAATATAGTGGATAAAGTGCAAGAAAAAGTGTGTTTTATTAGTGTTCAACATGAATTTCCACCAAGAACCGTCAGTACAATCAATTACATATATCCTACATAAGCCTAGTTCTTCTAAGTAGTCTGTCTGTGGGCTTATGTAGGATAGTGAATGGGCCGTTTTATATGTGAAATCTCCAGTTTTTGAAGTGAAAACTTGTTTAGCGGCGTTGAGCACTTTTGTGGGATGGGTAAAAACTGTGAAACTCGCGCCAGATTTTCGTGTTGATCGAAAAACCATACAAAAAGCGTAAGACGGTTGGAGAGTAGTGTTTTGTGTCGAACTCGAACTCGAACGAAATGCACAGTCGGGGAAATGAGTTGTTTAGCAGAAATGTACAGTAGGGTGGAGCGAAAACCTTTTTTTTGATATTCGTTTCGGCATACCTATAAAAAGGTGCTCTTACTGTTCACAAATATACGTACAACATTTTATTTAAATCATAATAAATTTAGAGGTGCCCCCAACGTCATGAACTTTAGAGAAATTCGAAAAACTTTGTCAAAAACTACCAACTTCTAATATTGCCAAATTAACGCTGAATTATATTATGTGTATTCCGTTACGTTCGTAACTGTTTAAGCTTGAATATTGCGTAGATAAATGGGGAGATTGAGGCAGGAGAGGCTATTTCACTGCACTTTTCTATCGTTGTTCGAACGACATAAAGTGCGCTCTATTAATGTAATTCTGCTTGTGAGAAACAGTGATTTTAAGCACTACTCACAAGGAATTAAACTCCTGTAAGTAATATTTTTAATTTCCAGTTCACTGATTGTTGTTAATCCTTCAGGCCCCGCGCGAGCACCGGTGATCGCGACAACAATAGAATACAATAGCAATTCCTGGAAATTCCGACTGAAGTATATACTATTTGCGATATAATTTATACCTAGTATTTCTCTTTATTACAGTCAAAATATGTCGTCAAAACACGAAAAGAGACATGTTGTCCCGTTTTTGGTTTATCGGAGAAGTTACCAGTGTCTCAAGTCTCAAGTACCAATTCTGTTAAAAAAATTCTTATTTATTAATTAATATCATAATAATATGAATCAAAGCTTGACAAAATAACAAAAGAGCCGACAGTTCATGATGTATCCCAAAGACTGGCTACGGAAATTTTACATATCTGGTGAAAAGCGTCGCTACCCAAAAAAAGAAGTATATTATTTACTTGATTAACGAACTGCAAGAAAAATGATGATAGGCCGTGTAGATTTAAATGCGACTGTAAAAAATATGAAGAAAATTAAAATACAAGAAAAAGAATCACTGCGTAACAAAGAGATAATGGGTCATAACCAGATGTCTTGTTCTCGTTCTTTGCATGATGACTTAACCACCGAAAGAACGAGTTCAAGCAATTGTAACTTCTTCTTGTAGCTTTTACAAGCTAATCAATCACCATAATAAGTAGCTGCTCAGCTACCCAAGAAAAAAAGATTCAATTTTCTATCATTAGCTCTCGTATGCGATCGTATCTGAGTCTCTGACAGAGCAGCTGCTATTATAGCTTTATCTGCTTCTTTATCTGTGTTAAAAGATGTTGATTGTTGGTATTATTACATCAAAGGATTCTAGTGCTGTCATCGATCGTTAAAAATTCTATGTGAAATAATGAAAAACAGATCAGCACACACGATGTAGATCGCAATTATAAAAGTATACGCATAAATTACTTTGATAGTAGAAAAGGTGGCTGTAATGGTACAGTTGTGAATATAGTTTATATATATTATCAGAACTAGACCAATGTTTTAAAAAAAATGGTATTTTTCGAATTTTCAACACCTCATAACATCAAGACAAGTAAACCATATTTTGTATGCAGAATTTACTCATCATAAGGCAACTTTTTATTGCTATGCCATTAAAAAAAATGAAAAAAAAATTTTCTTCATACAAAATCGCTCCACCCTAATGTACAGTAGGGGAAATGAGTTGTTTAGCAGAAATGTACATTCGGGGAAATGAGTCGTTTAGCAGAAATGTACAGTCGGGGAAATGAGTTGTTTAGCAGAAATGTACAGTCGGGAAAAATTGTGCTAAGCAAGAATGTACAGTCGGGGAAATGAGTTGTTTAGCAGAAATGTACAGTCGGGGAAAATTGTGCTAAGCAGAAATGTACAGTCGGGGAAATAGTTGTTTAGCAGAAATGTACAGTCAGGGAAATGAGTTGTTTAGCAGAAATGTACAGTCAGGGAAATGAGTTGCTTAGCAGAAATGTACAGTCGGGGAAATGAGTTGTTTAGCAGAAATGTACAGTCGGGGAAATAAGTTGTTTAGCAGACATGTACAATCGGGGAAATGAGTTGTTTGGCAGAAATGTACAGTCGGGAAATGAGTTGTTTAGCAGAAATGTACAGTCGGGAAAAATTGTGCTAAGCAAAAATGTAGTCGGGGAAATGAGTTGTTTAGCAGAAATGTACAGTCGGAGAAATTTGTGCTAAGCAGAAATGTACAGTCGGGGAAATGAGTTGTTTAGCAGAAATGTACAGTCAGGGAAATGAGTTAGTTAGCAGAAATGTACAGTCGGGGAAATGAGTTGCTTAGCAGAAATGTACAGTCGGGGAAATGAGTTGTCTAGCAGAAATGTACAGTCGGGGAAATAAGTTGTTTAGCAGAAATGTACAGTCGTGTGCTAAGCAGAAATGTACAGTCGTAGAAATGAGTTGTTTAGCAGAAATGTACAGCGGGGAAATGAGTTGTTTAGCAGAAATGTACAGTCGGGGAAATGAGTTAGTTAGCAGAAATGTACAATCAGAGAAAATTGTGCTAAGCAGAAATGTTCAGTCGGGGAAATAAGTTATTTAGCAGAAATGTACAGTCGGAGAAATGAGTTGTTTAGCAGAAATGTACAGTCGGGGAAATGAGTTGTTTAGCAGAAATGTACAGTCGGGGAAATGAGTTGTTTAGAAGAAATGTGCAGTCGGGGAAAATTGTGCTTAGTAGAAATATACAGTCGGGGAAATGAGTTGCTTAGTAGAAATGTACAGTCGGGGAAAATTGTACTAAGCAGAAATGTACAGTCAGGGAAATGAGTTGTTTAGCAGAAATGTACAGTCAGGGGAATGAGTTGTTTAGCAGAAATGAACAGTTGGGAAAATAAGTTGTTTAGCAGAAATGTACAGTCGGGGAAATGAGTTGTTTAGCAGAAAATACAGTCGGGGAAATGAGTTGTTTAGCAGAAATGTACAGTCGGGGAAATGAGTTGTTTAGCAGAAATGTACAGTCAGGGGAATGAGTTGTTTAGCAGAAATGAACAGTTGAGGAAATGAGTTGTTTAGCAGAAATGTACAGTCGGGGAAATGAGTTGTTTAGCAGAAATGTACAGTCGGGGAAAATTGTGCTAAGCAGAAATGTACAATTGAGGAAATTAATTGTTTAGCAAAAATGTACAGTCGGGGAAAATTGTGCTAAGCAGAAATGTACAGTCGGGGAAATGAGTTGTTTAGCAGAAATGTACAGTCGGGGAAATGAGTTGCTTAGCAGAAATGTACAGTCGGGGAAATTAGTTGCTTAGAAGAAATGTACAGTCGGGGAAAATTGTGCTTAGCAGAAATGTACAGTCGGGGAAATGAGTTGCTTAGCAGAAATGTACAGTCGGGGAAATGAGTTGCTTAGCAGAAATGTACAGTCGGGGAAAATTGTGCTAAGCAGAAATGTCACCGGCTTTTGGAATTAATTGAATTGTGCCGATTCGCCAAATTTTTGGGAACGTTCCTTCTGCAATACATTTATTGAAAACCACTAAAATCGCTGGCCCAGCCGTGAGACATGCCTGCTTAATCATAATATTACTAATTTTGTCCTCGTCGGCCGACTTCTTTAGATATTATTTATAATAACTATTATAGGTATATATTATTTAGGTAATAAATTTACGGCTTTAATAAACTCATCAAGTGTTGGCAAGTCGGAGACCGGGGTGTGTACGGGGTCAGATAATCGATGTCTAATTTCGCGATGGTGGTCGTCGTCCAAGTCCGGCTCATCGTCAGGGATCAGTACGTCTATGTAGGCTTTCGTTGTGTCTTCTAAGCTATTAGTAAATGAGTTATTAATTTTAATATTCGACATAAAGTGTGAAGCTGAAGTATTGCTAGGTTTTAATTCTCGATATAAAGAAGACCATGGGCCCTCCCTATCAAGTCTACTGGCGGCGTTACGTACCATGTTATTTTTCGCTAACACGACGGCGGCGCGATAACGCGACCTTGAAGCCCTAAGGTTGGCTAGACAAGAAACGTAGTAAACATCGGATGGACCGAGTCCCTGTCTGCGAATAATTTTAATTTTCCGTCTAGTTCTTCTAAACTCCCTGCGTAAGCTATATAAACGATCGTGCCACCATTTACAATTGTTATCTGTCTTAATCGGTTTTCGGCCTAGGGCAATATTAGCGCAGTAAATAAAGGTGTTGGTCATTATTTCTGCACTATCATTGGAATTTAAATCCGGTCGGGTGAAGTCTCTGGAATGGGCAGCCATAAGGTCCTTGAATAATTTCCAATTTCCGTTTTTAACATTATATTTAAAGTCGTTTGACTCAATCACAGAATCACTCGACGGAGCGCATCAGAACTCATAAACAATCAAACGATGGTCGCTGCACGACGCGTCTGGAATGACGCGCCAGTTAATAATATTATTACAATGGACGTACGCGCTAGAAAGCGTGACGTCGATGGAAGATTCGCCTGAAGGGCTGCTAAAAGTAGGTGGTGCATCAGGGGTGTTGTGAACTTGCAGGTTAAACTCTGCAATGAAATCTTCTATCGCACTACGACGGTCGCGGTCAATATACCTAAGTATGCCGTGCCATAGGGGCGAAGAGGCATTGACGTCGGCACCTATGACTATTCTATTTCCCGCGAGAGATTGTAGGACGCGTCGTAGCTGGTGTAAGTGGGGACCTACCGGGTCGGAGTATTGGAAATAACAACTAACTACGTACAGTCTGAAGTATCGACACGAGACCTCCGCCACCGCACAGTGAGACGTCGATAGGTTTGTTAGGGCCGTAATTGAGAATTTAGACTGAGGTGTGTATATACCGGCTCGCGCTAGGTTATCAGTTTGTACGACTTTTGACCGTAGCGACTTACATTGGTATTGTTCTTGTATGAGAGCCAAGTCTAAATTATAATCCGACACTAATTTTTCCAATTCTAACGTCGCGTGCTTATTGTTATGAAGGTTCAGCTGTCCTATGACTAGTCTATTCATAGTAAGTTGTTAAGATTAATTGCTCCATTTTTGCCTTGTAAGTTGGACAGTCGGAGGAGCCCGTGTCTTTATTAGGACAGTCGCTCGATTTATGTTTATTTGCGCAATGACGACAGCACGGGTCGGACTCGCGGCAGAATTTTGAAGTGTGACCAAACTGTTGACAATTGAGACAGCGCACTAGTTCAACATCATCGACAAATCGACACATGGCCCAATCTATGAAAAGTTTTTCTTTTGTTTCAATTAAATGTTTGCGTATTTTCGGTTGTAATTCGAGACCGATCCATTTTCTATTATAGTTATTGTTCAAAACTCGACGCCTGATTATTTTTGTCGTGCTCTTAAATTCGTCTTCGGATACATTGATCTCGCCCTTAATATTCTGATTATATAGTGCTAAGATAAAATTTTCGTCCGAAATAGGTATGTTGCGGTACATCTTTAATTAAGATACGCGGGCTACGGCCTTTCGGAGTTTCGAGACGCAGGCCGGCAGATTTTAGTGCATCGACTGATTTTAATTTTTTTATCTGGGACTCATTGGTTAAACGTAAGATAACGCCCGAGTTTGCGGTTTTTTTCACGCCGTGGATTTGGAAGCCGTCCGAGGAATTAATAGCTTTCATTAAATACTTCAGTCGGAATTTCCAGGAATTGCTATTGTATTCTATTGTTGTCGCGATCACCGGTGCTCGCGCGGGGCCTGAAGGATTTGCCTGTTTCGTTTCAGTTGACAATTTTAATTCGGCCGATTTTTCCTGCGTCGGGTAAGCTATGACGCACGGGAGCGGTTTACGTGTTTCGACAGGCGGTACCGAATTTGCTAGTTTGAGCTTCAACGCGTCGGCATAAGAGGCATTTTGTGGTGCGGGGGCTGAATGCACAGCGTGAGATGCATTTTTAGCTGCTATCAAGTCTCGCTCAATACTTGCGACTTTATTTTCTAGTGACGAATTTTTAAGTGCCAGAAGTGAAATAATGGTAGTTAATTTTTGTGTCATGTTCATTATTTCAGCTTTATTGGTGAAATTGTTGCGACGCGATACGGTGTCGTTGGCAAACTCATTTATTTTAGCTAGGTACGAGGAAGCTTCCCTTACTAATTCATAGTAATTGCATGAATCATCGGATGCGCGGCTTATGTCTAGCAGTGATATTACGGGGGACAGTGGCTCGTCCCTAGTGGGTTGATGTCGCTTCTCGACAGGTAATATCGAAGAAGGTGATAATTCTGACAAAGGCGTTTACTAGATAAGATTAGCGTTTACAAAGTGGGCGGTGAGCGAGTTATTATCTCACTTCTAGCGAATGGGTTAGTGTCCTTATCTATATCTGGAGGAATATTGTTATGGCTCGACATTGTGTAAAGTCGAAGTTGAAACAGCAATCACACTATTTATCAAAGTTGAGTAAAATATAATCCGTAATAGGTAATAATTATCAGCTGTTCAGTCTGTTCGGTCGGCGCTGCGCGGCGCGCGCGCTACCGACACTCACAATATTTGTCTACCTTCAGCCGCCAACAAAAAAATGAACAATGAAATTTACTTACCAAGTTAAATCCAACAAAATACGGGCAAATGTGTTTCAAAAACTTACAGTAAATGTAGATTGCACCTTTACCTAGCTATTTACACATACTCAGCACGCATTTATCGATTTAAAACCACTGAAAAATATTTTTGATCCCGGAGCGCACGTCAGGCGATGTAAATCGTACGGAGGCCGCGGGTGTGCGTCCCCCCAGAAAGCCCAATCGAGCTAGGTGTATTTTCAATATATCAGAATTTAGAGCAAAAATAGAGCACCTCTACAGTCAAGTAAAAAAATTGGAGCATTAATACGAACGACGCTGCGAGCTAAAAACCGTGGGCTTGCTGACGTCCTGTCCCGTCAGCACGCCCAAGCTAGATCTCGGGAACCGTTGAGAGTACTATCGTGTATTGTGGTTCAAATTTTCGAGCAAAATTGGAGCACTCTGCTCCCGTGAAATCAACTTCGAAACTAGAATGTGAAAGGAGTTAGACGTGATTAACCGGTGGGCTTGCTGGCGTCCTGTCCCGTCAGCAAGCCCACGCAGATCTCTGAAACGGTAATGATTTGGATTATGATTAAAAACTCTACAATAGAGCTCTATTTAGAGCACTCTGCTCCAAAAAAAATATTAATGTAGCTTCAATAGTTATCGAGTTACAGGCCTTTGAAAACGGGCTTGCTGACGTCGCGTCCCGTCAGCAAGCCCATTTGGAGCGTGAAAACTACTGAACGGAGAGTCGTCAAAAATATCTCAAATCGTAGCTTAGAATGAGAGAACTATGCTCCAAATAGATCAAAATCCTAGGTTCTACGGTTTTCGCGCTATCAGCGAAAAACACTTCAGCCGCCAAAATTTGTCGATTTTCACAATCGCGCGACGTTGCCGTTCCGCGCAACAAGCAAATGAACGCTTCATTTGCCGTTGGTGTACACGAGAATGAACCTTCCGATGGTTTATTTAAGAGTTTCTTTACTTGCAATCCTAAGATGGCACGTAGTTTATGTCTGATATAATAGACCAGCAGCTATCGTTGCTAATTCGACATTTGTAATCTTCTTGTAAGTTCATGTAAAAGTAAGCTTGTTTGCCTACTCCCTATATTGAAATGTTACCTAATAATATTTCATTTGATGTGATGTGAGTCAGCACAGCATGATTAAGGACCTACACGAGCCATAATGGCGCCGCCATTCACGTAAGTAGTACCTACTTTTAAACGAAAACTCAGTTTTCAAGTTAGGCATTTATTTAGAAACAATCAATCGGCAAAATATAGAAAGCTGTGTAATATTTATTATTTTTAACTGAGAAATTATTTTTTAACTGATGGCGGCGCCACTTAGGCTTGTGAAGTTGTGATCTTAATACTTCAGTCGGAATTTCCAGGAATTGCTATTGTATTCTATTGTTGTCGCGATCACCGGTGCTCGCGCGGGGCCTGAAGGATTAATAGAAGTGTTGAAATAAAACAAGAAACATACAAATGTGTAAATGTTATAATTGTTACAAATCAGTCTTGTTTTATAAATTAGAATAGGTAAGGTGCCTGAAGGTACCTTTCGCACCTTTGCTTCTTATAAAACAGTCTTAATCATCATTTGGTTGCTTATGTTACTTTACTACGATTATGATTAAATAAATATAGCGTTTCATTTATTGTAGTGTTCCTATTACGTTTTTTCCAAACATGTTGAAATAAAATTTAAAATAAACTAACAGACAATATAAGTAAACATCGTAACAATAGGTAGGTATAGTACTTAAGCAAAGTTATACAACAATTTTTATCACATTTTTGGTCATAAAATGGCACTTAAATTATGTAAAGTTTCATGTGCACAATCACCTCTTTATTTGTGTCCATTTCGCTATAATCCTCACTTTTGAAACCTTCATGAAAATCAATTTTGAGTAGGTATGCCAAAAAATATTCATGAAATAGTCGTGACTACATGCCGAATCTCGAAAATAGTCCTTCAACGATTCCAGAGTTATGGGTACCTTGGTGAGGATTATAGCGACATGCTTTTTCGGTATAGTCCTCACCTGTTTTCTACTAAACGTTTACGGATTTCAGTATAAACTTGGTATCAAAAAATAGTCCGGAAATAGTCGTCCCAAGCGATATAAATTTCGACCTGGTTTACTCTGTATAAGTATGTTAAAAACCCATATAACCCATGTAAACTATACATATAAAAAATCCTCAACACAACTCGAAAATAATCCTTGAAGGACTATTTTCGAGATTCGGCATACCCCATCACAGAATACGTAACGTACTGTGTACAGTTACGCAAACACAAATCACACTCACCCGCGTGGTTAGTACTGCACCGGGGACGACGCCGGCGCCTTCCCCGAGGACTTAACACGACCCGAACGACAAATAGACAGACCGACCGAAATCCGGTGCCGAGCTCGATCCCGGGTTCGAGTTCGCATGCGGATAGCATAGGAACACACCTAAATCATGACCGCGACCGCGACATTGTCGTAGAGAGCTCTACCAATTACTTTGACATTAGAACATACACGCGTATGTCACCCCAACCGGACTCGGAAGGGGAGAGGGACGGCCCTCTTTTGTGCAATAACATTAATAACTTGAGCTCATCTACCGCGATAACTCGTACGCAGCTAGTTTGTGCTACCGCGCGCGAGCAGCCTCACTCGTCAGAGAGTGAGTAAGGGGTCGGACCCCTTAAGAGCAGGGGGGATCCGTGTCCCCACGTCAGATGAAAATAGCTTATTCTCGTAGCTCTCCCCAATATTGCCCGATTATAATGTCACACGTGTGACTTTAGGAGAGGGGGCCAGGCCCCCTCATTGTTTATCTCCAAACCAACTAGCAACAGACTAGTTATAGCCACGATTAAACTACCATGGTCTTAACCAGAGCAGTAGCTTAGACCCTTTCGAAAAAAAAAAAAAAAAAAAAAAGAGATTCGGCATGTAGTCACGACTATTTCATGAATATTTTTTGGCATACCTACTCAAAATTGATTTTCATGAAGGTTTCAGAAGTGAGGATTATAGCGAAATGGACACAAATAAAGAGGTGATTGTGCACATAAAACTTTACATAATTTTAGTGCCATTTTATGACCAAAAATGTGATAAAAATTGTTGTATAACTTTGCTTAAGCACTATACCTACCTATTGTTACGATGTTTACTAATTATATTGTCTGTTAGTTTATTTTAAATTTTATTTCAACATGTTTGGAAAAAACGTAATAGGAACACTACAATAAATGAAACGCTATATTTATTTAATCATAATCGTAGTAAAGTAACATAAGAAACCAAATGATGATTAAGACTGTTTTATAAGAAGCAAAGGTGCGAAAGGTACCTTCAGGCACCTTAGGTACCTATTCTAATTTATAAACAAGACTGATTTGTAACAATTATAACATTTACACATTTGTATGTTTCTTGTTTTATTTCAACACTTCTATTAAGATCACAACTTCACAAGCCTAAGTGGCGCCGCCATCAGTTAAAAAATAATTTCTCAGTTAAAAATAATAAATATTACACAGCTTTCTATATTTTGCCGATTGATTGTTTCTAAATAAATGCCTAACTTGAAAACTGAGTTTTCGTTTAAAAGTAGGTACTACTAACGTGAGTAATTATTTTTAACTAATGGCGGCGCCATTATGGCTCGTGTAGGCCCTTAATCATGCTGTGCTGACTCACATCACATCAAATGAAATATTATTAGGTAACATTTCAATATAGGGAGTAGGCAAACAAGCTTACTTTTACATAAACTTACAAGAAGATTACAAATGTCGAATTAGCAACGATAGCTGCTGGTCTATTATTTCTGACATAAACTACAAGCCATCTTAGGATTGCAAGTAAAGAGACTCTTAAATAAACCATCGGAAGGTTCATTCTCGTGTACACTAACGGCAAATGAAGCGTTCATTTGCTTGTCGCACGGAACGGCAACGTCGCGCGATTGTGAAAATCGACAAATTTTGGCGGCTGAAGTGTTTTTCGCTGATAGCGCGAAAACCGTAGAACCTAGGATTTTGATCTATTTGGAGCATAGTTCTCTCATTCTAAGCTACGATTTGAGATATTTTTGACGACTCTCCGTTCAGTAGTTTTCACGCTCCAAATGGGCTTGCTGACGGGACGCGACGTCAGCAAGCCCATTTTCAAAGGCCTGTAACTCGATAACTATTGAAGCTACATTAATATTTTTTTGGAGCAGAGTGCTCTAAATAGGGCTCTATTGTAGAGTTTTTAATCATAATCCAAATCATTACCGTTTCAGAGATCTGCGTGGGCTTGCTGACGGGACAGGACGCCAGCAAGCCCACCGGTTAATCACGTCTAACTCCTTTCACATTCTAGTTTCGAAGTTGATTTCACGGGAGCAGAGTGCTCCAATTTTGCTCGAAAATTTGAACCACAATACACGATAGTACTCTCAACGGTTCCCGAGATCTAGCTTGGGCGTGCTGACGGGACAGGACGTCAGCAAGCCCACGGTTTTTAGCTCGCAGCGTCGTTCGTATTAATGCTCCAATTTTTTTACTTGACTGTAGAGGTGCTCTATTTTTGCTCTAAATTCTGATATATTGAAAATACACCTAGCTCGATTGGGCTTTCTGGGGGGACGCACACAGAAGAATTTTTATTATTATTTTTAAATCAATTTTCATAAAACATGGGTTGAAAAAAAAATAATGCACAACGTTAATAATCAAGTTTTCACTTCTGCCGGCACTCCCGGAGTGCAACCCATCTTTTTTTTAAACTTCTTGGTATAAAGTATGGAGTGTAGATGAAAGGAGGACTATCTTATATGGGGTGGGGGATATTTGAAAAAGTGTCCAGCTGTACACAGTAAATAACAGTTGAAAAATCCTCCACGAGTGGCACTAGCTGCAGCCAAAGGGTATGGAATAAATTATGGGGTGTAGGAATGAAGGTAGCCGTTGGTGACAAAATATAAATTATTACTGGAATATAAATTATTAAAAAAACTATGGAGGGTAAATTTAAAGGGCCCATTCACTATCCTACATTGCAGTCCTGCTGCAGTCCGCCGTGCAGGCAGGGCTTCAAATAACGTTATTTTTTCATAACGTTATTGCTTCAAGGGCATAGATAACGTTATGAAAATTTAACCGATACTAGAAATAACGTTATAAATGTATTTAATAACGGTAAATGTTATAACGTTATATAGGATTTATAACGGTAAATATATGTTCTTTGATAACGTTATAGTCCGTCAAGAAAGTCATGACAGGCGGGAAAATTTTCTATCCGTAATCACGCTTTTAAGGTGTATTTTTTTCTTTGTATTTCACAGAGAACGCTTATTGTTAGCGCCATCTATATTTTGCATAATGCATCTTGCTAGTTCAAGGGCAGTCCGTATTGGCGCTATTATAGTATATTCAAATGGAGCGATATTCCTATTCCTATTTCCCTCGCACTGACGCCGTATGCACGCTACGGATTGGTCAAGACTGGTGGCCTGATAATCGCGTGACTCAAGCGCAACCAATGGTGACCCGGCAAGAAGGGATGATTTGACATTCAAATTCCGCATCTCGCGACGGCTGGAGCGTCCCGCGATTGATTGCTAACAAACATTAATCCTGTGTATTTGTCGTATGTGAGCGCTCGCAAAAATAACTATTAAACTAAAGGTGATAAAGTGAGTAGTGAAGTGCAGCCAGGAGCCACATCAGATACACCATAGAAGAGAGGAAGAGGTCCGCGCCACGTGGGTTCCAGCTCTAGTCCAGGTAGCGTGCTTTTCTCCTTTCTCCTATCCAATTACAGTGTCGCTCCATATTTATTACTGGCGAGTACCAGTACCCTTAAGATACAGTCCACAAATAAAAATAATACTTGTAAAAGTAAAGTTATCCGCCAATCGTCAGATACCTCACCCGCACCACATTTTTTGGTCCTTCGAGCCGGATATTTCAGCTCAATTCAACACGGAATCATATTCCGTATTCTCATATTACCGCATAATTTTCTCCTAGAATATCTACTTATTTAGTTGTGGTTCAAGACTGCATTCATAACTTACTCACTTATACTTATAACCCGTTACGCGGTTCTCCTTTCCCGCACCGCAGTAGGTAACTGCTACCTACATCTAAAATATTTTAAGCGCTTCATTTAAACCGCCTAAAGTGTTGCCTTTATAATTTAATTATCGCATATCGCATACAGCATACCGCATACCGCAAAACTATCGCATTACCGCAAACTATCGCATTACCGCAAACTATCGCATTACCGCAAACTATCGCATTACCGCAATTTATTTTAATTATTTCCCCGCATCTACTTTTTTCCGCATTACACAGGATTAATTATATATCCCGCACCGCACCGCGTGCCTTACTTCGTTATTTACAAGTAGGTACTTAATAATTTACCGCCAAATTGCTTGCTGTAATTTGTACGTACTTACAACCGCATAATATTTGTTTATACTTCCGCAATCTCAAGTATTGTATTTGTTCGCATATTTTAATAAATACCTAGGTACTTAAATAATAATATAAAATGTCGAAAGAAGACAAGCAGTCTCTTTTGAGTGACAAAAGGTTAGCGATACTATTAGCAAAACGTAATGTCTTATTTGAACGCGTTCAAAACATTTACGATCGTTCGAAGACCGCTGAGTCATGCGAATCTGATAAGGAATTATTTCTAAGTTCCTGCATGACAGTAGAGGAAATCCGAACTAAATTTCATAAATTGTTAGACGATTATAACGCCGAGTTACTTTCTTTAAATCCTGATTCCCAACTAGACTATCAAGCATACATGTCATTTGAAGAATTGTATTGCGTTATTAAACGCGTACAGTCTCGTTTGGAGTGTAACTTCGCTGAGCCCAGCAGCGCACTACGTACCAATGCGGTGCGTATGCAACCGAAATTGCCTGCCATTGAACTCGTGTCATTCGATGGTGACATACGGAATTGGCCGCTTTTTTATGCAAGTTTTAAATCTACTGTGCACGATAATGGCTCTCTGACCGACGCTGACAGATTGTACTATCTTTTAGGTAAACTGTCGCCGAAGGCGCGGTCCGTGTTCGCAGGAGTTACACCAAACGCGGAGAATTATCAAATAATATTCCAATCGCTTCTTGATAGGTACCAGGATACCCGAGTACTCGCGTCTACGTACTTAGATCAAGTTTTAAATCTTAAATTGTCTGGACCCGCCTCAGTTTTTAATTTCCAATTGTTTATGAATAACTTTGTCACAGCCGCAAACTCTTTAAAAAACTTAAAATTGGACGACCTGTCAGATTTTATATTGCTACAACTCGCTTTAAAAAAGTTCGACCGAGACACTATACGAGCGTTTGAAATGACTGAGCGTAATAATAAAATACCTATTTTTTATTTCCTTTATAAGAGACCAGTCTCGAATATTTCTTAATACACAAAATAATATTTCATATAGTAGCGCATCTCATAATATCGCTAAACAGAGTTCAACCAAATTACGTATTAATTCCGCCCCAAACCCGCAGTCGTACCTAACGTGCGCAAAATCTAACGACAATTTACGTCAGTGCATATGCAAAGGCATCATACACAATCACCTTTTTAAATGTCCCGCTTTTAATAACTTAACGCCGACCGCGCGATTTAAATGTGTAAAGGAAAATGAAGCTTGTGTTAATTGTTTGAGTTTAAAACATAAGATAAGTAATTGTTCAAGTAATTCCCGGTGTCGTACTTGTAATCAGCGTCACCATACTTTACTACATTTTAATAAAACTTCGCAGCATAACATAAATAACAATCCAGTTTCTAGCGATCAAGGTTATCGCGATAACGCAGGCTCTGCGCCCGCCCCAGCTGGTAATTCATCGGAAATTTCATTATGTAACACGCTCGGCGCACGGCCGGCCCGCTCATACGATAGACAAGTGACCGCGCAGACTACCAAAACCATAATATTGTTACCAACTGCTCAAACTATAGTATACGACTCAAATGGAACACCGATAATCGTCCGCTGCTTATTAGATAGCGCGTCACAAAGTAATTTTATTACTTCCCATTGTCTCCGACGCCTCGGACTATGGAATAAAATGAAAGGTTGTAATTTAATAATTGCAGGAATCGGTGGTTCGGAAAAATCGTGTATGGGTTCCGTAGATATTAAAATTCATTCGCGTTTTAATAATAATATTCATTTTAATGTTTCTTCGCTTGTAGTGGATTGCATTACGAGCGTGATGCCATGCGCTCGTGTGAATGTATCCACCCTTAATCATCTCGAGAGATTGCCTCTCGCAGATAAGGATTTTGCGCTCCCGGGTAATATAGACATTTTGATCGGAGCCGAAGTATTTCCGCACTTGCTGCTACCTAACACAGTTCGCAGTGAGAAAAATAATATTCCGCCCGCAATAAATACGATTTTAGGCTATGTAATAATGGGCGTCGCGCCTACGTTACATAGTTCTCGTTATACCGCGTCTTGCTGTTCAGTTCTTCAAGAAAATAATATTAATTCTCTCGTAAGGCGATTTTGGGAGCTTGAAGAGATTTCCGCGCCGCCCTCGATGAGTCACAAGGACCTCGAGTGTGAAGAACATTTCCGCGCTACTACTGTTCGCGATAACAGTGGTAGGTATATAGTCGCGTTACCATTTTGTGGTGACCCTTATTCGCTAGGCGATTCATACTCCGTCACTCTCAGACGTTTTCATTGTTTAGAACGAAAATTGAATTCGTCTCCTAACTTACGCCGCGCTTATAACGAAGTCATTCGTGACTACTTACATCCATAAAGATTTTTTGAGCCCAGTTTCTATCGATAACGCTAGCCGCGATCTCGCATATTATATTCCGCATCATGGCGTGGTGCGCGTGGATAAGGTTTCCACTAAACTCCGCGTAGTTTTAGACGCTAGCTGTCAGACTACATCGGGCCAGTCTATCAACGATATTTTGCATACTGGACCGAATCTACAGGGTGATTTATTTAACATAATAATAAATTTTCGTCTTTTCAAAATTGCTTTGTCAGCTGATTGTCGACAAATGTTTCTTAATATAGGCGTTCGCGAATCGGATCGTAGATTCCAGCGTATATTTTACCGCTTTGGTAATGATGAACCATTAACGGTTTACCAATTTAACCGCGTTTGTTTCGGACTTAGGTCCAGTCCATATCACGCCTTGCGTGTTGTGCGTCAGCTGATCGCCGATGAAGGCGATAATTTTCCCGCTTTTGTCTCTCATCCCGTGGTCGTTGATGTTATGCTTTCCCCGTTATATGCACTCGCACGGCGCATATCATCTTGGTCTACGTTGTTACGCGTCATTGTTTATGTTTGCAGGTTTCTTAGGAAATTACCTAAAGGAATTTTTGTTTCAATATCCGATCTGGAATACGCAGAACGCAAATTATTATTAGCCGTACAGGCTGTTCATTTCGATAATGATATTCAGAGTTTAAAAAATAATTTACCTGTCTCCCCCGCTCTTCTTAAACTTAAACCGTTTCTCGACGAGAACGGTATACTCCGCGTCGGTGGCCGTTTGTCGAATTCAGACGAGCCTTATAACTACAAACATCCGTGCATTCTCCCGCGTCATGATCATGTAGTCGATCTTATTGTTGAATTTTATCACAAAACGCATCTCCATGCCGGTCCAGAGCTACTTATGTCCTTACTCAGGCAAAAGTACTGGATTTTAGCTGCACGGCGAACCATTTGCCAGAGAATACATAAATGTAACACGTGTTTTAGATTTCGTCCGCGTCCAACTTATCCTCTTATGGCAGATCCTAGCCAACGCGTTAATCAGGTAGATAAAGCGTTTACACATACCGGTTGCGATTACGCTGGACCTCTACAGTACACTCCAGTACGTGGTCGAGGTGTTAAAGGTCGTAAGGCTTGGTTATGCATATTTACATGCTTAACAACGCGCGCTACGCATATTGAGGTCGCGACGGATTTAAGCACGGTGTCTTTTCTAGCCGCACTAAAACGTTTTCTTTCGCACCGCGTGAACGTTATATTTACCGTTATTATTATAACGTTATTTTTTGTTATATAACGAAAAAATAACGTTATAATAATAACGGTAAATATAACGTTATTTTACTAGATATCGTTAAAAAAATAACGTTATCTGGCTACCATTATGAAAATAACGGTACGTAACGATATTTTTTCTGTTATTCGATAACGTTATGAAGCCCTGCGTGCAGGCCTGCACCGCCTGCAACACCATTCACTATCCTGCATAAGCCAGCGGACTGCACAGTGCACGGCGGCCTATGTAGGATAGTGTGAATGGTTTTGGGGTTACAGCCTGCAGGCCTGCACGGCGGACTGCAATGCAGGATAGTGAATGGACCTTTTTAGACAACCATTTTTAGTCTGTGTCATTGAATGAACATAGACTGTAGAATTTTGATTTTCATCTGTAGTCTATTATAAATACTCAAAAAAGTGTTGATGCTTTCTGTAGTAAATCACAACCACCACCAACCAAACAAAATTTTACAAGCGTTTTTGCGTAAACAAAGTAAAGTATCAATTAAAAATAAGTTAATATGCACAAGTTTCTATGATGTTGGACTAATAAAACGCATATAAAAGACTGTCTACTGAGGGATGTGTTCCGTGGTCAAGAAAAACTTACAACCTGCATAATCAGCTGTCAGTGAGATAGATCATCTGTATCTGTAAATAAGAAACTGAAACAATCAAAACACGTTTCGTTTTCGTGTGTGCTAGTTATGTAGCAATCAATTTACACACGATGTAAAATGTACAACGTCCCAGGCCAGTCACAATCGAAGGATGGATGTGGGGTAATAACCTATCAGATGGACGTGTATCACGATGGATAGAGCTCCTTGAGTTCGAGAGGAGCGATTTTCACCGCGAAAGTCATTAAATGCCGAAACATGTCGGGCGACTTTCCGTTCGTGGCTAAATTGGTGAGTCCACTGAAGTGCAATGAAAAGCCGTGGGATTTGTGGGTCAGCGAAATCGGGCACCTGTCCCCGCGGCGGGATGACGAGGCGGGGGTGTTCGCCCCGCAGGCGGCGGCGGACGGCAAGGCCAACGTGTCCCGGCGCGTGCACGCTGGACACCCGTACAAGGCGGGGGAGCGGGGCCACACGAGATACCGCCGCGCCGGCGTCAACCGTCTGCGAGCCGACACCATGAGCCTCCACAGCCTGTTCCCCCAAATGGACAACTTGAACGCGGCAGTGTGTCACATGTGTGGTGTTATAGTGAAATGTAGTGCAGCGTACAGACATTTACTGGAATCCCATAGTGGTGCTGAACCTATCCTCCCTCCGCCCCCTCCCACTGTCAAACTCAAATCTGTCCCCGGCCGAAGTAGACACAAAAAGGATCCTCTGCCCCCGATCCCCGTAGACATACTACCTGTAAAATTAGAGAGTTCCCCGGTGCACACGGCTGCGGCGCCTATTTCGAGGATAGTCCTGCCGCAGCCGGATTTGCAGTACATGGAGGAGCCCAGCACGTCGTCCGCGATAAGCGGCGAGGTGCAGGTCAGCATGGCGAGCGGGGAACTGCCCGTAGTCAGTATACAGGACACAGAGGAGCTACCCCTCGGTGAAAATTTGACTGATGATATTTTCGCAATAATGAATTCCGAAGGTATACAGAGCGCCGACGACATCACAAACACTGCCGATTGGAAGAATATTATTAGAGATATAGGAAATATGCACGACATGAATTTTTCAGCGGCTCTTCAATCACAGGACTTATACTCTATCACAGAGAATGATTTAAACAGTATACAGTTCCCGAATACATCTCCCATGCTCACCACCGTAGTAGACAATAACATTGTAAATACTCAAGTCATAAAAGCTATTCCGGCGACGACGACGCCCATAGCTAAGCCCGCATCACGGAGGCAGAGCAAAACGAAATTTAATTTAAGAGAGTATGACCCCAACAAACACTGCGGGGTGGTAACCGTCGAGAACCCCCGGCCGTGCACGAGGTCACTGACGTGTAAAGCGCACGCCCTGTCCTTGAGAAGAATGGTGGAGGGACGGTCGAAGCCCTTCGATACGCTGCTGGCCGAGCACCGGGCCTCGCGGGACGCGGCGGCCGCGGGGAGCTCGGCCGCGCCCGGCCCCGCGCCGCAACCTCCGCCCGCGCCGCTCATCCCACCGCTCCTAGTCAATACTCCCCTGGATCTCGGCACGTTCAACGGGCTGACGGACGAGCAGCAGGTCAACGACATATACGCGAGCCTGCTCAGCGTCGAGGACCCCGTGCTACCCGACACGTCGAGCATCACGTCGCTACTGAGCCAGCCGTTGCCTGCCGAGCTGTTGCTGCCCGACGAGGCCGAGCTGCCCGAGGTGCCCGTGCTGAGCATCGCGTCGCCGCCGCGCCCTCCGCGGGACGACCGGCCGGAGCCGCCGCCGGCGCTCGTTCCCGCCGACGTATGCTGGTACTCCTCCTGCCCGCGCCCGCTCGCGCTGTGCACCTTTAATGCGTCGCACGCAGG
Source organism: Lysandra bellargus (assembly GCA_905333045.1). Classification (NCBI taxonomy): domain Eukaryota; kingdom Metazoa; phylum Arthropoda; class Insecta; order Lepidoptera; family Lycaenidae; genus Lysandra; species Lysandra bellargus. The sequence goes on from HG995337.1 coordinate 8,570,669, forward strand.
CGGCGCCGTCACGCTGGGCAAGAGGTTCGCGACGGTCCGCAGCAGCATCAAGTCGGCGCTGTCGCGCGGTACCAAGACGGCCGTCAACAGCTACGCGCACAGCCTCTCGCTGTCGAAGACGATGCATATGAACAGTGCGAGCAAAACGAACAAACCTGAGGTGCGGAAACTCATAGTGACGTGTAGTGCTAGCGGCAGCAAGGAGGTGCAGCAGACTCTGAGCGAGCTGTTCGGCGGCGGGGCGGGGGACGGGGCGGGACTGAACGGGCACGTGGCGCGGCGGGCGCGAGGCAAGCGGCCGCCCTCCGTGCTCGACCTGGCCTTCCCGCTCGACCCGCTGCTGGCGGACGAGAAGTGCTGAGCGGGCCCCGCCCCCGCGCCCCGCCCCCCGGTTGTGTAGTCGTAAATGTATATTTATTTTTCTGTATGGAATCGAAACGGACGCGCATTGTAAATGTTTAATCACGAATTTTGTCCCGCGAGGAATGTAAATGTAACGATAATGTTAAATCTCAATTTTTATTTTCGAGAATCGAACTAATGTTTGTATTATTTTGTATATTATTTGTAAGATTTTTTAAAAAGCCGGCGCGAGTCGGCCTGACGATTGAGAAATAATAGAATATGAAATGGTTGTATTTTTTGGAGTCGCGTAAGTCACTGTCGATATCGATCCGAGAATGGCCTAGGTTTAATGTTAATTGTGATGAAAATTTCCATGTAAAAATATAAATACTATTAAAATAAGTTATCCATAATAGTAAATTGCCTCCTTTTGAAGATACCTCAATAACAAAAGCTATTTGTTTTAATTAATACAGTACACCTCTACGAACTGGTTTCAATATGATTTCCCACGAATTGTGAAAGTCTCGAGACAGATATAACGTCGTTAAACTAATTTTAATATAATCGAATAATTAGACCAGTAATGGTGCAAGTTACACACAATTATTAAAGTTAAATTTTTACCTGTTTCATGTTTGTTAAAAATTAAAATCATGATTTTAATGGCAAGGTTACAAAACAGAAAGAGTTACCCAATTGCAAATGTTAGAATACAACACAAAAATATTCGGTAGTTTTATTTTAAATTAAATGCAATAATTCGATATTTTATTTTTGATTTCATTTTTAATCCTTTGGTTTGAATGAAACGAGTTAACTGATTGTTAACAGTCAAACACGCCTGTGGTGCAACCCACTCTTTGTAGTCACGGTTGGCGACAAACCGGCAGCCCGCAGGACTATTACGTATCTTATGACAGGCAAGCAACAGACGTTCTGTTGCTTACCTGTCCCCCGAAATCGAAAATTTCCGAAGACAAAAGTAGCCTATATTATTCTTCCCTGTGATTCTTGACTGAGATACAAATTTAATCAAAATGGGTCTAGTGGTTTCAAATACGCCTTAACGCTACTTTTCTTTTTCACTCACGTACAAAACTTTGGCAGCGTTTCCACCAGAGCTGAGCGGAGCTGTGCTGCGAGGAATGTGTTTTTGAGGACCAATGGCATCGCCGCGCTGAGCAATGCCATGGCAAAGGCATGTCAATAAAGCGATTCTATTGGTTTTCAAAAGCACATTCCTCGCAACAGCTCCGCTCAGCTCTGGTGGAAAGGCTGAGAGGCTAATGCTGCTGCGTTTGACACAGGTTCGCCTAAAAATTGAAGAACGAGATATTGACAATGTTTTCGTACGCGAGAAAAAGACGAAGCGTCGAACGCGTCAAGCCTTTATGTTCTGTGACTGGCATAATATAGTAAAATATTACAGTAAACTCAGTAAACTACATTTATTTCACTTTTTCATCAATCTTTACGACATTATTTTAAACTAATTTGCGAAAAAAACCTAAAAGTAAAAGCGAACCGAAAGTTATTTCGCAGAAACAAGGCAAATACACAAGGAGATTGTACGTTGACCAAGTTTCTCCCAAGTTCTATAAACAAGTTTGATCGTTTTGCTAGTGTCTCTACTCTCTCGGTATAATCTCTCTTGGGTCAGAGTCATGGTCGATGAAAACAACTTCCATAAGGACTTAGCAGCGACGTGGTTACATTTTTAGGTCATGAAAACCAGAAAGATTAATATTATATTACTGTTATTTAGTCATTCATACGGAGGTGACCATACGTCTCGCTTTGGGCGGGACAGTCCCGCTTTCAGGCAGTCTGTCCCGGTGTCCCCCGCGAGGCCAAATTTATCCCGCTTTTGCAAACAGACCATACGACTTTTAGAGAATTTTTATTTTTGAAATGCCAGTGCAATGCCTGGAAGTAACGCACTCCCATACAAAAAACATGATTATTCAGCCAAATTTTGCTCGATATCAATAATAATGGTAGATATGAGATAGGCAGTAGGCTAATAAATATATATAGTGTCCCCCGACACACCTTGACAACAATTATGGACTAAAATATTACTTCACAAGTTAGGAATTATTTGAACTTAAAGGCAGTAAATATTATTTCATTACTTTTTAAAGTTGTTTGGCGGGGTTTTTTTTTAATTTCTTAATTTCATTTTATTTCATACTTTTTAAACTTGTGTTGGTTATAGTGCAGAATACTTCCTAACAACAGAATCATAAGTATTCTCATGATTACCATCTATCAATGTCCTTTACGATGAGGCTGTTAATATGAGCCCAAACATGAAACCTCAACTTTGGGTTCATTCGAAGCTCGGTTCCTATAGAATCCAGGTGATGCTGCAGCAGCAGATGCGTGTAAATATTTACTGTTTGTCTACTTCTTACTGGTTGTCGCAATTAAAATGAGCCCAAACACGAAACCTCTGCTCTAAGTTGGTGAGGAGTTGGATATCCTATTGATTACCAGGTGATGGTGCAGCACCAGGCCAACTTTCCATTATTATGAGTATATAATTATATTGTATATTCACATACGTCACGAACTAGAATGAAATATAAAACCCATCAAATGACTACAAGTTGCTAACGGCCTTTCATGGACCAGATAAACCCTGATTGTCCAGCGAGCAGCACTGAGCAGGCTGATGATGATGAACTATAGCTAAGAACACTCCCGAATATGTCAGCTTTCAAACAAAAAAAACTATATCAAAATCGGTCCACCTGTTTGGATGCTACGATGCCACGGACATGAACCAGATAAACCCTGATTGTCCAGCACTGAGCATGCTGATGATGATGAACTATAGCTAAGAACACTCTCGATCATGTCAGCTTTCAAACATTATTATTTTTAACAAAAAATTAAAACCGACTTCCAAGGTAAAACAATAATAACATCCTTATAATATGAACTAAAAAGTATTAAATAATTATTCCTATCTAATAGTGCCTTTTTACGAATTCGGCTAAAACTCAACTATTTCTGTACTCAATCTTCATCATTTTGAAGTAGGTACCAGATGAATCTTCTGTTCTCTGACAGAATATTTGAAACTTTTGGAACTGGCACCGACTTCAAAATTATGAAGATTGAGTACAGAAATAGTTGAGTTTTAGCCGAATTCGTAAAAAGGCACTATTAGATAGGAATAATTATTTAATACTTTTTAGTTCATATTATAAGGATGTTATTATTGTTTTACCTTGGAAGTCGGTTTTAATTTTTTGTTAAAAATAATAATTTCACTCTTTTTAATTACCTAGTAAGCAAACGCGTACTATACGTAGAATAATACACGTGTATATTATTCTACGTATCTTATTACAGTCACACTTACAACATATTATAATATCAGCTGCAGCCTGCAGATAATCTTAAACAATCATTAAAAAAAATCGAAGTGAACACGTGTGACGTGCTAAGTAGCCGGTCACCGGACTAGTTTCAATAGGCTGGCACTCGTTCGACATGTGCGACAAGCACACGCAGCGCACATAGTACCTCCGTGAGTAATTTGTATTCTGTGCATAGTACCCGGCCCGCGCCCGCGCCGCCGCGCGCTTGCTTGACAGCCCTGGCAGATATGCGATGCGATGCGTTATTATACTATGAACGCTAAACGCAATGCAAAAGGTTGAAATTAGGTTGTTTTCCAGAATATCTCGGCGAAGTGGAACAGAATGTTACATTATCGAAGCAACTTTAACTTCTCAGGAGTAATGTCAAATGTGTGCCTTATGCTCTGGAGATAAGGTTGAATTTGGTGACATTAGTGACCCTGACGTGGTAATGATGATGATGATGATGAATGTAATTTGCATAGTAGCATATGCTTTCAGTTCTTAAAACAGCGCCTAAACTCCCAAACTTGTATCTATAAGGAATCCGGAGTTCTCTTAGTAGCTTCGGAACCATAGTATACCTCGGTGCAAAATCTTGCGTTTTGGTAGCATATGCTTAGGATGCTTCTCATAAAACCAAAATCACCATATGTTTCCATATAAATTTCGAGGAATTCCCTCGATAACTCATGGATCCCATCATCAGGTCACCACTTTTGCGAATATGGTACCAAATTGGAGTGAAACCTAACACAACACAACAAAAATTTCGAAAATCGGTTCACAAACGGCGGAGTAATCGTTGAACATACAAAAAAAAAAAATCCGCAGCCGAACATATAACCTCCTCGTTTTTTGGAAGTCGGTTAAAAAGATAAGCAAGTATTATATAACACATTTTATTAAATATTTAAATAAGATTTAGTCACAATATTAGTTACTGTACAGTCTATTTCTTCTTGGATATTTTCCCGCCTTTTGTCTTCGACTTGACTATGCCCTTGAACTGTTTCGTGTTGGCGGCCTTTTTCCTGTAATTAGTAAATATCTGCTGTTTAATGTTAAAACAAACGGTTTCTTAAACATTTAATAATTATTAATTTGCTCGTACTTGCAATTAAACGGCCGCACTCAAAGATATTTAACGATGATTAAACTTCAATTTAATAAAGAGTTTTCAACAGGTTCTTCATTTTATTACAGTTAAGTTATTAATACTAGTTAGAGTGCGGCAGTTAAAGCATCAAAAAAATATAATAATCCATATAAATAGTAGAGGGCATAGGATAGTTTTGGTCCTGTGAAAATGTTCCCGCTAAAGTTTCGGCACAATGATATGCGAAAAGCTTCAAGTGTGTAAAAGTGGGTGGTACCTAAAGAATACAATATTATTCCCCGCGATCCATTTAGTGTTAAAAACGATCAAAACACTCAAAATGCCTCTAAGGGTCTAAACACACTAGGCTGAATTACGCCGATGTAAATTCCGCCGCGTTTACGCCGCGTTTCAAATCCATACAAAATATGGGCGGAACGCGACAGACGACACACTATGCCGAAATTCCGTCGTGAGCCGAATTTCCGTCGAGCCGAGTCGAGGTTAAGTTCGGCAGCGATTCGGCGGCAATGTTTTGTATAGCAACACACTATACGCGACGGAATTATCAAAACCGAACATAGCAAACCCAACCTTATCTCTAAAGCGTTAATGCACACATTACATCTGAGAATTTTTAAATACTTACGCGCGCGTTCGGAAACGGAAATTACGCCGCGAAGTTTCGGCTCTTCGCGTAATAGGCTACTTGACCTATATTCAATTTCATTGAACTAATGCATATTTCTAGTAGAACTTGGCCTTGGAAATCGTATGATTGATAAATAAAGTCGATTTGAAAATATGATTTTATAGGATTTGTACTGACGAAAACGCTTTTGCGGTACTTCCGATTTGGATGTGACGTCATCCTCATAGTAATTTAATATCTTTTATTTATGGCGCTCGTTATATGTAAGTTTATTTGTACATAAATATTAAGAATAAGCCTAGAAAGATTTGTAAAATATAATTTCTTAAATAATTCAAATAAAACATCAGTTTTATATATTATCTCAATTTATTGTAGACAGGAAATGAAATATCCAAAACTTTTCTCCAAAAGTTTTCAACATTACAAATGATTTCTAATTTGTTATTTAATTATTTTATAATTTTTGGGCACTTCTAGACTCGTACATTTAGCACATTAAATTTTTTTCAATAAAGAGAGTTTAAAATACAAAACGTATGACGTCACATTATAGCGGACAGTGCTTTCGGCGACATTTAAAAGGCATGTTTTTCAATCAACATTTTTATGGGTTTCTACTGTGTAAAATATTAAAATATTAGTTTTTTTTTTGTGAAAATGAATGAGTAAGAAGCGATTAGCATGAAGAAAAAAAAATAGGTCAAGTAGCCTATTTAGAGTGTGTCGCATCAGATGTAAGCGGCTGAACGTAATTTCGGCCACGTAAATTACGCCGGCGTAATTCAGCCTAGTGTGTTTAGACACCTATTTTGAGCGTTTTGATTTTTAATGGAACGCGGGGATAGTGTTGTGTAATATTATAAACAACTTTACCTCTTATTAAGGTTTTTCCTGGAGAGCGGTAGGTACGCGTAGGGGTCGTGTTTGCCCTTCTTCTTGATGTCACCTTTGGCCTTCTTGGACTTGTACTCCGAGCCCACTGACACCACTGATGCTGCTGAGCCGAGAGGCCTGGGAACACACAAGATTAGTTTTAAAAAGTTAATGTATTTGGCATGATTACTTTGAAAGTAAAAAGTTTTTGGAACGAAGTTATTTACCGCGCGTTGCGAAAGGGGGCTAGACAGAAAAAATTAAGATGAAAAGTTGTAACGACACTTCTTGTGTCGTTAGTTGTAAGCCGTGCAGTAGCGCGTGTTTCTCTCTCTGTGTCTCAAAGAAAGCAAGTTATTTTTGTTTCGTCTTTCTATTTTGCATTAAACAGTGTGGTGTAGCGACGTTTTTTTTTGAGTGTCCTACAGGTTGGAACTTCGTTCCATCCGGGTGGAACTTCGGTCCAGTATTTTTATTGGTATGTATAGGACCTCTTAAATATCACAATTTAAAAAATCTAAATACCACATTCCCAAACTTCTACCGAGCTATGAAGTCACGAGTCACGGCTAGTTTGTCTAATCGTGGGAAAAGTTTGAGTTTGATAGTGATGTTAAATTGCATTCAATCTTATTTATTTATTGAATACACATATCTATCATCACAGGACAATCTAATACAATAGATGGTCGCTGTTAAGCATTTGTGTAATGTGTGTTAACCCACATTTTTTGTCGAGTTATGATTGCAGTCTTGTTCTGAATGATCTACAGAACTGACTGCATTCATAACTCAATACGTAATTTTTTGTGGGATAGTACTCAAATTCTTAACAGCGTCCAGATAATCCAGATATGATCTGTTTTTTTGTAGACCACTAGATGACGCCCGCAACTCCGTTGCGCCATAACTCGTTTATCGCGCGGGAACCGTACATTTTTCCGGGACGAAAAGTATCCTATGTCCTTTCCCGGGACTCAAAGTATCTTCAGCAAAATCGGTTCAACGGTTTGAGCGTAAAGAGGTAACAGACAGACAGATAGATCATCTTTTTATCTAACAGCATACGCCCGCAAAACAAAGTAAAGCCAAATATTAAACTGCAACGAAATTTCAACAATGTCAATAGCGATAAATTGCTTAAAGATGCCCATAACATCGATTGGTCTGAGTTAGTTGAAGCCAACTGATATTGATGATAAGGTAGAGATATTTAATAAATTGATACTACGACTGTTTGACGATCATGCTCCTATCAGGCCAGTCAAGGTCAAGCATTTACCTGCCCCATGGCTTACGGCTGAAATCAAAACGATGATTGCAAAAAACATAGGGCAAAAGCTAAATATAAGAAAACAAATACACTCGAGCACCGGGAGAAATATATTAGACTAAGAAATCGCTGTAATACAATGGTCAGAGATGCTCAGAGACGCTTCATCCATTCCTCTGTCGACAATAGTAACCCTTCCAAGACATGGAAATTCTTGAAGTCCATGGGTGTATTCAAAATTTCGAGTCCATCTCCTTCACAGATTCCTTTTGATAAAAATCACCTAAATTCCTTTTTTTTCCTCCCCTAATAATTCAAATTATGATCCCCACTCTAAATTACAAACAATTAACAAACTTGCATCTACACCGTTACCTAAATTCCCTCCATTCCATTTTAGCCCGCTTACTGTTGGCGATATTAAAAAGAATGTCATGTCCATATCATCAAATGCTGTTGGCGAAGATAATATAAGTCGTAAGATGATAATTTTAGTTATAGACGCAATTGCTCCAATACTGACTCATATTTTTAATTTTTCTCTTGAATAAATAAATAAATAAAAAAATTGTTTTATTTCCGAATAGATTTGCAACAAATACTTTCAGAACGTTGATACTACTGGTGCCTACCACCGGTTCGGGAACTATCCCGGCGAGAAGAACCGGCGTAAGAAACTCGCACGGGGTCCCACTTTTTACCAAAAAAGTGAGAAAAAAATTAATCTTTTTAAAATAAAATTTACAATTGTAACTTAAAATTATAATACAATAATAATTTTAAGAATTATTTTTGCGAATGGTAAAATCCCGTCAGTCTGGAAAAGTGCACATATAATTCCCTTGCCGAAATGTAACAAACCCAATTCGCCTGCTGATTTTCGACCTATATCAATTTTGCCATTCCTATCAAAGGTTCTCGAAAAGTTAATCCATCAACAGCTGTTCTCATATGTTAATAAACACAACCTTTTGACTCCATTCCAATCAGGCTTCCGACCTGGACATAGCACTACTACGGCTCTAGTAAAAGTCACAGGTGACATACGCCATGCTATGGATAGTAGGTTGTTAACTATATTGGTTTTGTTAGATTTCAGCAACGCTTTTAATACTATTGACCATGACATTCTTATAGGCAGGCTTAGGACGCTTAATATTTATCGTCTTCAGTAATTAATTGGCTTGCAAACTATCTCTCGGGGCGCCGTCAACGTGTTCGTGTGGGTGACGAGTTCTCGTCGTGGTCAAGCAACACTGTTGGTGTTCCGCAGGGCGGTGTGTTATCTCCTCTCCTCATATATATATATATATATATATATATATATATATATATATATATATATATATATCGGCGTGCGCGATTAACTTGTCTATTGGCAACTTATTTTGAGATAAGTTTTATAATGTATGTTATCTGTTGGATGGGGTTTTGAGTGACGCTGTCTAACTGACGATGGACTTTTGAGAGGTGACAACCATCACCTGCAAAATATCTAGAATTATTATGAATGTTGGAAGGAACGGTGTATGCTCCCAAACCCATCGACTCCAATCTGACGATATCTGGTTAATCACGTTCAGTGTAGATGACTAATATACGCCCACAATCTTGGAGGATGGATGCAATGTTATTCCATGGCCATTGAATCAGTTTCAATATACCGCTCGACGATCCGATATATATATATATGTCACAGGGAAAAGAGAAAACGTCAAAAATCAAAGGTCTGAAGTATCTGATGAAGAACCCTCGGTTGGTTTCAACTGTATGATTCAGAGATATGGTGATGCCCCCTCAGATCTGCTATAGTTGCATTACACGTGTGATAATAATAATAATAACTCCCACTCTGGTTTTGGTGACGGTGGCCGGTTTAATTGAAACCAGGCCAAGAGTAATTTTATAGTGCCCAAGTGTGTGCGCAGTACACAAGAGCAATCTCTATATTCCTTTACTCGCATAACCCGGTGGGACGGAAGACTGACACGACCGGCGAGAGATCAGGCGCAGGACCGACTTTTTAAGGGCTCCCGAGACGATCAAACGGTTTGACTCAAACACGTAAATTTTGGTTTGACTCAAACCATTTTGATCGTTTACAAAGCTCGTTTGAACGGTTTGTCAAACATGTTTGAAGCTCGTTTGATGAAATTTCATATTTTTGTTGTGTTTGACGCGCCGTTTATCGTGTTCCGATGCGTTTGAACAAACTTTATACCATTCTTTGGAGTAGGTACATTATTTTTAACCGACTAAAAAAGAGGAGGTTATCAATTCGATGCGTATGTATGTAATATTTCCAGAACTGCCCAGTTTTCGTATATAATGTTAGTCTATATCAGCATCTGAACAAATGTGCAAAATTTCAAAAGTGTATGTATGTTTTTATGTTTGTGTTCACATATCTCAGGAATTACAAGTCCGATTTAAATATTTTTTTGTTGTACTATAATAGGTATTGTTTAACTTGGGAAACTTCTGCAAGTTGCATCAAAATAGGTTTAGTAGTTTTTGAGATAGGGAATTTAATTCTCAATTTCGTACAATTTTTAAGTCGGTTTTATCTTTTAAAAAATAATATTTATTCGTCACAAGACGTGTACTCCACAGCGAGTATTGAACCAAACTGCGCAGTTTCGTTTGACAAACCGTTCAAACCGTTGCATCAAACACGTAAGGTTTGAATCAAACCGTTTGATCGTCTCGGGGGCCCTTTACATGCCCATCCGACGCATGGATCATCTAACATCTTACTTGTCAGATTCAGATGTTAGATGATCCTATCAAAGTACCCGTGTGTATACTAGAGCAAGCGCGAAAAATGCGTGGTTTGATTTTTATTCGGCGGTGTCCACTTTTCTGACGTTTCACTAGATTTAGTTTAGTGAAATGACATATCACTAGATATTTTTAGTAAGAAGACGTAACAAACAAGAATATTCGGCATCTACCGGGAGTTCGTGATATCCCTAGGGATATCGTGAAATCCTTGATATCCTCTTTTCCCTGCGACATATATATATATGTATATATGCATGTATATTATAATGCATCATATTTATCTGTCTAGTTATGGTTTATTTTATTAAATAAGGGGGCAAATGAGCAAACGGGTCACCTGATGGTAAGCAACTACCGTCGCCCATGGACACTCGCAACATCAGAAGAGCTGCAGGTGCGTTGCCGGCCTTTTAAGAGGGAATACGCTCTTTTCTTGAAGGTTTGCAGGTCGTATAGGTCCGGAAAAACTGCTGGTGACAGTTCATTCCAGAGTTTTACAGTGCGCGGCAGAAAGTTACGCGAAAAACGCACTGTGGAAGACTGCCACAGAAGGTTTATAAATTAGAATTCATAATTGCTATTGTTAATAAATTTATTTTATTTTTTTTTTATATTTTTTTTTTCTAGATGTAAGTAATTAGTTATACGGTGTACCTATATTGTTTTTTTTGCACATTGCCTATTTGCTTTTTTTTAATAAAATAAAATGATTTCCTGCTTTTCGGTTGCTTGGAAGAAATTGCTGCATAGCAATAAAGCCGCCTTTTGTGTTTATATGTAGTTTATTAATAAAATACGAACTTAACACAGTTCGTATTTCTTTAAATGTTATGTGTAAATGCAATAAAGAATATTCATTCATTCATTCATAGACAGACAGAGAGACATACTTTAATATTATAATATTCAAACCAGCTCTGGATTTATGTATAGGCAGTATAAGCCTAGTCCTAGCGGGTGCGGCAGCGTCCTACGATGGGGGCAGATTTCGTACATAGGGACGGCAAAATTGAAGTGGCCTATACAAAAATATAAATCCGGCCCCGATTCAAACTCCATACCTGTGTATACCCTTGCCACCGGCCTTATATTTGGAGCCGACGGTGACTGTGGAGGCGCGGCTTCGCGCACTGCGTCCGCTCTTCACGCTGAGTATGTCGTCGTAACGTCGTTTGGCGCCGGGCTTGAGAAGTTTAGACGGCTTCTTTTCTTCGCCTTCGTCGTCTGAAATGTTAAAATACGCTTGGAAATAACTCGATACAGATACGCTGAATGTCGGAAATAACTAGATACAGTTGGGTTAAGTGTTGGAAATAACTAGATACAAATACGTTAAGTGTCGGAAATAACTAGATACAGATACGTTACGTGTCGGAAATAACTAGATACAGATACGTTAAGTGTCGGAAATAACTAGATACAGATACGTTGAGTGCAATGTTACACAAAACATTGTTTTTAATGAAGTAAAATCCCAATGGGGTAAAGTTAGTATGTTTAAAGTTTTTTCTACATCCTACATAGCTGATCGGTAGCCAATTTGTCTAGCTTTATTCGTTACATGTGTTTTAAATTTTTATTTTACAAAATTCAATTATTTATTTTACATTAGATGCAAGTCTGTAATATTTTGATCATTAGTATTAGTATTATTACGTAGTTAAATGAAATTACTTCAGTTGTACCTCATATTCTTATAACATTATGTTGTTTCTTTAGAGTTTAAACCTTTTTAAAAATTGTCTAGACATCAAATTAAGTGGTCAAATCATCTAAAGGAGGTACGTGAAGTTGTCTTCAAAAGACAACTTTTTTTTATAAAGTAAAGGAGCAAATGAGCAACCGAGTTACCCGATGGATAGCAACTACCGTCGCCCATGGACACTAGAAGAAGAGACTAACTAGACTAGCTAACTAGACTAACATTAGAAGAGCGTTGCGTTGTCGGTCTATTTTATTACCTGTATCATCAGTATCGGTGTCGATATCCCCGCTGGGTCGGGGTTCATCATCATCGTCGTCGTACGGCTCGTCGGAGATGATGAGTCTGCCGTCAGGCGCGGTGCGGAACCCGCCGTCCTTCTTCTTCTGAGATTTCTCCTCTACCGCCTTCTTTTGTGTCGGGTCCGTCGCTGAAAACGAGTTTTTAATCTAAGTAATTATTTTTCTGTTTGTAATTTATAAAACTAATTATTGTGCATGGCTAGGTACTTTCTCAATGTTATAAGTATTTAAGGGAATGAGCGAGATATCCCCAACACGAGTAATTCCTTATTTAAGGGGCCGGGCTACCCTCGAAATTCTCATACATACGTAATACCAAAATCATTTTCTCATACGAAAATATTTAACATGTTTGAGTTATTTTTCAGCTTAAAATAGTAATTACCTAGGTTCCTGTACAAAAATTAACTTCAAAATATTTAAACACTAAAAAATAGAGCAAAACACTAAAAAATATATAAATAAATATTAAATTTACTACAAAATATTTCAACTCTACAAAATATTTTTAGTATTAAAATATTTTGTAGTAAATTTACTATTTATTTATATATTGTTTAGCGTTTTACTCTATTTTTAGTGTTTAAATATTTTGAAGTTAATTTTTGTTCAGGAACCTAGGTAATTACTATTTTAAGCTGAAAAATAACTCAAACATGTTAAATATTTTCGTATGACAAAATGATTTTGGTATTACGTATGTATGAGAATTTCGAGGGTTACCCGGGCTCTTAACGGGGATGCCTCATGATTGTATTTGTCTATGTAATTTGAGAAATAAAGATTTATTTATTTATTTAAAATCTTTATATAGGTGTCAAGTCGTGATGGAAGGCACACACAGTAGAAGTAAGATATAGTTCGATTTCTATGTCACCGGCTACACGGTCAAATTTTCATCAATCTGATCCATCAATCTGGTACGGATTGACGAAAATTTGATCGTGTACGCCACGGATTGATGGATTGGTCGTATTTTTAATATGAACTTTTTATAACCATCAATATTCCGTCAATCAGAATGATGAATCGGATTTATGAGAATTTGACCGTGTAACCTATGACTATAGAATATCAAACATGTCCCTAGCTACTTAACTCTTTCCCGAGCATAAAATTTTTTTCGTTACACGCGAGTAAAACAGACAATTGGCGATGGGTCAATGTATCAAATTTGTTTGTTTTCAAAAGTCTTTATCAACATAACATTATTTAAATCCCTAAAAGTAATTAACAATAGTTACAATAGTTGGCAGATACAAAAATCTTTTTCAACTTTATTAATGTATCAAATTAAATCAATCGATTATTATCGATTATCGATTTTTATGAGTTCGGTGGCCACACTTTAGTTGATATGACAGGCATTGTGATCAAGTCTACAAAATATAATGCGGCGTATAAAGAGACTGTTACGTCAAATTGATGTACGTTTAGAAACAGCTATTACGTTATGAACTTTAGGTATACTTACTCTACCATCCCATATTTATCCTAATAAGTAATAAATAATAATACATAGTTGAAAAAATATCAACTGTGACAACGTCTTATAATTCGATGGAGCCGGCTGCACGCACGAAAAAACATGACTCATGCGGCGTTACCTCGCTCTAAGGCGTTCCATATTTTAGGGCTTGAAGTGCAAGCGAGAGCACGGAACGAGCGACAAAGAGGCACGTTGTCACGTTCAACTATCGTCAGTAAATCGACTTTACAGACAACCGTTCAAACATTTTCAAAAATTTAAACAAATTATTGCATTGTCATTGGCTCTTAGTACGTATGAAAAGTTTTGAATTAATTTGACTACTGGAGATAGGTAAATATCGTGCTCAAAGATTCCGTTACATACATACTGTATTTATTTGGGCTTGGGCTGTATGTACTACATAATATGTAATGCAGGCACTTCACATGGCTATTTGTATTTGCTATTGGCTATTTGTTGTATTGGCCAACATTATTGACGAATACGCAAACAAGCAAATAAGGGCAAATACGACCTTCCACACATGGACGTCAAATACCAAACTTTTACTTGATTTTGTTTACTAGCCTATTTGACTCCTTTGATGTGCGTCAAAAACCGACAAAGGTATACGTGTATTTGGTATTGGTCATATTTGTTAAATAGGCAAATAAGGCCAATATTTGTCAAACATACCGTCTACACATGGTGATTGTTTGGCAAATACATCAAATACGCAAATACAAATAGCCATGTTAAGTGCCTCCATTACGTTCCGTTACATACATCCAGCCCAAGCTAATAAAAGCGTGTTAAAATATGTGCAACCAACCTGTGATCTTCCTAGCTGAGGACACATCAGCCAAGTCCACGATATTGTCCGGATCGTCCTGGATCCATGCCTGGTTCTTCTTCTTCGTCTTGGCCTTCACCCGCGGTCTCTCCTCCTCCTCCAAATACTCCATCTCGGAGTCGGAGTCTCTGAGGATATCTTCGAGCGTCTTAGACGTGCCTTTCACGTCGAATTCCGAACCCGAATCTTCATCTTGTTCTCTGTAACGAGATTTGAAAGTTTTTTAGTTAGGTATGTTTTAATAGTGCTAAAAATGTTGTTATAAAATTGTAGCACTAGACCGCATTTTGCGGCATAATGTTTAACGTTGAACATTTCAATAACAATTATTGAATGGTTCAACGTTGAAAGCTTCGGCCAATCGAGCACATTAATACAAACTAATTTACGTTCCAATTAAGAATTAGCACACTTATGGTGGGTTGCACCAGAGGCGTGTTTAAAGTTAAAGTTATGGTTATAGTTAAGGCTAACTTAGCTTTAACCTTAACATTGACTACAGAAATTCACCGATGTCTGTTGCGTTTATTTTTAAAGCTACAGGTAATGGGATCGAGAGTATAAAAAATTGAATTATCCGTAAAAATCGACAGGAAAAAAAAAAACATGTGAAACATAGTAAATTTTCACGAAAAAATTTAGATATAAGTATGAGCGGTTATGGTTAAATATGGCGCCGGACGCCATATTTAACGGTAACCAAAGATTTGACATTTTGTACTATAGTTACAGTTAAAGTTACAGTTATAGTTAAAATAAGTTGGTGCAACCCACCCTTAGGCATGTGCACTCGCACTCGCATTATGCTCTGCAAATTGGAATTGGAAAACGGCAAGAAAAGGCATACATTTATTATAAATAAAGGGGTTAGACTATAGCGATTTTAAAAGTTAATAGGAGACTTTTCATTATTAAAAAATTAAACATATTATTTACCTGCCATCCTTCATCCTCTTCTTCCTGTTATCCATCTTCCTGATATTCCGAAGTCTCTTCAGCATCACCACATCCTCGCTCGGCACCAGTTTCTCCACTGTATCAGCTCCGAACTTCCTTGTCATCCGCGACAGGAAGTAGCCTATCTCCAAACGCGAGTGTCGCTTGCAATCGTTCGACATTGTTGATAACGTTTTGATGATAATAGGTAGACTGCCTAGTAGGACGTCTGAGGGTAATACTTTTGTGTAAACCTAGAAGTAAAAATGTTTATGACAAGGTATACTTGGCCAGGCAGTGAATAGAACTTATTCCCGGTTTCTGGGGCCGTTTTCTATGAGTTTATTTACCAGCACTTATGATTTGAACGTAAAAAAATACACTTCTGTCTTAAAAAACCTTAGAAACTGGGCATTAATGGAGTCTCAAGTTATAAGTTTTATGGCGCGTTAAAAAAAATTAAAAAGTATTTAGAAGTAGTAAACACCACGTAATGTAGTCAGAAGTAACTTGATATTTCGTTTTCGTTAACATAGTAAAATAAGATTTTTTTTTATGAAATAAAGGGGCAAACGAGCAAACGGGTCACCTGATGGAAAGCAACTTCCGTCGCCCATGGACACTCGCAGCATCAGAAGAGCTGCAGGTGCGTTGCCGGCCTTTTAAGAGGGAATAGGGTAATAGGGGAGGGTAGGGGAGGGTAGGGAAGGGAATAGGGTAGGGGATTGGGCCTCCGGTAAACTCACTCACTCGGCGAAACACAGCGCAAGCGCTGTTTCACGCCGGTTTTCTGTGAGAACGTGGTATTTCTCCGGCCGAGCCGACCCATTCGTGCCGAAGCATGGCTCTCCCACGTATAAGTACAACATCTCACGTGCATACGTCAATACACTGAGACGTTTTAAACTTACGCGACTGTACGAAAGATACCATACCTTAAGGAAGCTCATCGAAGCCGCCACCACCTCCCTGTTGCTGCTCATCATCTGCTGCACCACCTTCTCCAGCAGCTGCTGCACCAGCTCCAGCCCCATGTCCTCCGAGTGGTTGTACAGTGCGGACGCCAGCGCGCGGAGCGTCGCGCTCGTTATACGCGGCAGAGGCGCGGATAGACCAGACAACATCATGTCCACGTAGGCTTTCATACCTGGAGATAATTGAAAGTTTAAGATGGAGAATGTGAAAAAAATAATGTATTCGACTTTCATACCGATATCGCGGTGCAATGTAAAAGATAGAGGAACTGTGTCGTCTCTTTCTAGTTGAAGCGATAAATAGCGACAATAGATTATGTTGTCTTTTCAGCGAGTTTAGCATGATCACCATACAAAAGAATAGAAACACAGATTTTACTCCACTTTGTCTTTTGTAACATAAATTCAAATTCTTTATTCACAGAATGTAGTTTTACAATGTACATGTACCATGATTTTGCATGGTGTGTAAAGTTCTATAAGTAGGTAGTTATAATATTAATATTTAATACTTACATTATATTTAAAGAAGCCAATTTTACACAATTACTATTATCCTCATATACTTAGTAGTCCATGGAAATCGTGCAATAAAAGGGGTCTTCACTTGCATTATACTCGTGTTTCGTCCTCGAGATTAGTATAATTAGAATATGAACACATAGTAGTTACGCCAGTGACTCCACTCCAGGCACTATGTTTAGAGATTATAACTCTAAAATATATAATTAATAAAAAACTTAGTTGCTCTCTGGTATATACTTTATGGTCCGGTCCCGGCTTCCTGTTCCGGTGTCTTACCTCGGCCAACCGCCATGATTCGACTTCATTGAGCGTGTAGTGCCCGTCCGCTCAAGTAATTAGTAACTTATTAGTGTTAGTACACAAAACTATTTAAAAAAATGCCAAAAAGGTGACATTAAGATAAATTGGTTTTAATAATCAGAAAGTTACGTAAGTTGGAAAAACAAAATATAAAGCGGGACCGCCATTATGGGCAACAAGATTCTTCTAGCTTCTGTTACAGCTCTTCGCCCAGTTTTTTCTGAGTCTACGATGGATGAAATGAACCACCAGAAGTATCGGATGGTATGCATTTATACACAATATTAATAAGCCTAACGTCCTTCGGGGCATAATTTTTTCCAGCATCCACGAGTTGCTTTGACAGGTGGAAATATTTTCAGCATACATAAATTGGATAAATTTTTGCGAAAGAACCGTTTTCTCGCGTCACAATAGTCGCTTGGGCTGTATTGACGTGGTGATTTATAACGGATTCTTGCAAAACAGCGTTTTTCAATCGCATGAAATTTAATGGAGCACGTGGTCGGTCTTCCCGACAGCAACAGAATGCAATAGCCTATACCTATAGTCTTTAACCGGTTTCTCACGTCGAAACAGTGGTTTTTCGCTGTATGGACGTGGTGTGTCCGCTCACGGCGGTTTTCAGATAATAATATGGCTACAACCGGTTCTCACGTCACAGCAGTCGCTTGGACTTGTAAAGACGTGGTGTTTTACTGTTAACGACGGGTTTCAGATAATAATATGGCTATAAGCGATACACACGTCACAAAAACTCCGCCAGGAGTAAATGTATTCTGTGCACAAAATCGCATGGACTTGTAAGGATGTGCTGTTTTACTGTTTACGACGGCTTTAACTTATTTCAAATAATATGGCTTATTATCTTATCCAAAACGTGTTTCCTCAGACGTATTACGCCTGCTTTAGCGCCTCAGTTAGAGGTGTAAATAAATTTCGATGCAAATTTGCTTCAGAGTAAAAAAAAATACATATACAGCCCGAAAGGGCTAGATATAGAAGCTCAAAAATGTAGTAGAAAAATTGCAAATGCCCAATAATAGCAAAATCATAGCCGCACAAAGCTCAAAGCTGAAGGTCATAATCGAAAAGGCAGTAAAATGTGACAAGTCAATTATATTTAGACAATGTGAAATAGCAACAGATATCTCATTGCTGGGGACTATTATTTCTAACAATAATGAGAGCCTATACAAAGTATATGATGGACCTAGGTTGGCTATTGTGTGATAATCAACACAGCAGTCCAAAATATTATGTAAAATACCTTATTTTAAATCATGTAAGAAAGGTATAAGACACAATCTTTCTTCAACAAATATGGAGAATCTCTTGACTAAAACTTTGAAGAAACCATAAAAACTGCAAACACAGTGCCTTATTCAAGCTCCGATTTGAAACCAGAAGCATGGAGGCTTCCTCAAATTTATTTCAGCAAGTTCCTTATGAGGTAATGTTAAACTTCAAGGCGAGGCCCATTGCTAGTAAGCAGCATACTAGCAAAAATGCCACACCAACAACAGCCAGCTGCTGGGGCCAGGGCCAGACCCGTGCCAAAGGACTGGTCAACCTTACTCGGGGACATCCAATCAGTGCTGCATCCAGTCGAGGCCCGTTATGCAGGTACACTCACTCAAATTTATAAGCAGTGGAGTTTAATCCCCTCTATTTGTACTTTAGTACTTAATATCTTATATAAAGAGCTACAAAAATAAATTTAATCAGTGTTTTCAACAAAAACATTTTAAAACTTCTTCAATTTATACATGCTAGATGTAAAAGTTTTAGAAGAACAGGATAATTAAATAGTTAACATCAATGAGTGCTGTATAATAGTCGTATATTATCCTTGTGCTGGTCAATTAATTGGTCCCGGGTAATTCCTAAACCAATCTGGATATAAGTAACACATTTTGAAGCTTAAAGAATAATATTAATAATCAACAATTTAAATTCAAGGATATTCAGACCAACGATCAACTATAATCACAAGGAGATTCGCACAGTGTTAATCTCATTGTAACAAAATGACTCTTATCTAGCAATGTTACACTTGAAGGATGCATGTTTAATTTTTTTTTTATCACTTATACATAATTGTTCATCATTCTTCTAGATATTAAACTTATCTCTATGTTGGCCAACATGCATGAGTTCAATGTTTTGACATATTATTTTGGTTTATTGTATAATATATAATATACCCCATATTATTTTCACAACAATAATGAAGCCTTTGGATCTAATGGTAACACTGTCCTCGATTTATCTCGATATTTAGCTGATTGAGGCTAATTTAAGACAACGGTATTTAATTAGAAACATAGATATTACACGAAAGTTACTTGTGAACCTACTGGGGTTTATTACAGACAAAGAGATAAAAGGGTTAAATATATCCATCAAAGACAGGATATTTATAATCACAGATTCAGGTATATGTTTATAATATGTGATTGACACACACAACTGTATTTTAAGTTTGCTTTAAATAAATAAAGATATACTTCTTATAGTAAAACAAACAATAAGTAACTATTCCGTTATGCAGTTTAATTAAATTTTAAAGATGTAAAACAAGTTTGCAAACTGCAAAGTTAATAAATGGTTAATACTTAAGTACCTTAATATGTGTTTATTAATAGTTTCTTACTTTTAGCATCTCCAGCCATAGAATATGTATAAACTAAGTAGTTACTTATATTTATTTAGCAGAATGTTATGACAAATACTTACATGACAAGTCTACTATGTATAACTTAATCTGTGATGACAAGTTCACTTTTGCTGAATTTGTATTGGGGTATAATTATTAGGTATATAATTTATTCAAATAACAGTATCAAAGGTGACAATAACAGCTGAGGTCCAGAAATATCTCTGACGCCTCAACTATGGGGTGCTATGGGGTAAGGTTCCAGCTGTGGAGATCAAAGGGCTAGCAGCAGTTGACCTCAAGATAGAATTTGACTTCATATAAATCATTTAAAACTTTTTGCAGCCTATTCTGCCTTCAAGATAATTTATTTGCAAAAAATTACAATAACTGATAAATTTTATTGACAATGGATAATACAGCAGCTACTAGTTACATCAATTGTTTGGGAGATATAATAATATATACAATACCCTCATCTTCCAAGGTAGCAAGGGACTTTTTGTAATGGTGTAAAGTATTCAGAATAATTATTATTCTTAATATTTTTGCTCTATTATATTCAAGAAAGACCCATCTAGAGGTCAAATAGTCCTAAGGCTATAACATATTACCATTTTTTGGTACTTATCAGCAATGACCGTCATTGACTTATGTGTTCATGGCTCAGTGATCCAGATTCTTTTGCAATAGATGCTTTTATATATTCAGATTGGTCCAAAATCATTTTTTTTTATTTTTTTTACATTCCCTTCAGTAATAATTATTCTCCAGTATTCAATAAAATAATTATTTTATTCAAGGCGCAGGGTATTGTGGTTGTACCGGTGTGGTCTACACAACTTTGTAATCGGAACATCCACAAAAACAGTACCATGGTTGCAGAGACTTTATCAGGACTGCATTATTACAATGAGAAAACCCATGTGCTTAAACAGATGTAATTTTAGCTTCAATATTGAAAAGTACCTTAAAACAATATGATGTATGCTACAGAAAATGGTATGTTTTTAATATTTTTAATATTAAAAACATACCATTGACCGTATGGACCTTCAGTTCCTTTTGCTTATACTTAATACCAAAACCTTTCTTTTTAAAGATGGTGACCAATAATATAGGACTTTCAATTCTTATAGATGTGCTCTTTCATCTATTAATAAACTAATAAATAATTATACCTGATAATGTGAGGATTTCCAGGTTTTGTAAGGGTGTGTTTTGATTAAGACCATCATTACCATGTTATAACTTTACTTGGGACGCAGGTGTTACAATTAACTATTTAGCTACATTTTTTCCAAAGGAAAAGTTGACACTTGAACAGTTAAAGTTGGGAAGTGTGTCTTAGTTTTTAGTCACTGCACATATAATAAGTGCAAAAATTATCTAAAATTAAATTAAAGGCTACTATAATGATAAAAATCAGTACGTTAATTAAAACTTCAAGATCAGGTACGAAACCATTAATAATATTATACATAGGTACTTACTTTATTTTTATTTCATTGGAACATTCTCAGATCTTTCATGCTACCGCATTAGGAGCACAAATAGGTCTAAAATATTACAAGACCTGATAATTAACTCTCTCTTAGGTTTAGAAAGCCATAATTAGACATAGAGCCTCAGAACCTCTTTCTTGGGATTAAAATTACATTAGTGGATAGTGACGTTTTCATGTTTAAGTCTAAGCATGTAGACTTCATTGACTACATGAAGTCTACATACAGCAACTTTTATAACCGAGAAAAAGACACTAACATTAATAGTATCAGACAATCTGCTGGGTGAAGCGGCAAGTCTTCTACCTTTGTTAAGTCTATGATAGACCTATTGTTAACAACGTAACCTGGCTTTTATATATTATACATTGAGGTTCTATAAAAATAATGACAAATAAATAAATAAATTGTTTATTGTTCATTATTTAATGTATTTATTTAAATAGGTATAACAAAGTATTGTTCAAAATAATGTTATAAGGTATGGACTATATTACATTTTAACCATTAAGGGACATCATTTGTGATATTTCTTACTCTAAACATCTACTATGTGTTCATATTCTAATTATACTAATCTCGAGGACGAAACACGAGTATAATTAACGATCAAACGAACTTACCTGTACGTGAAGTTCGATCGTAATTATACGAGTGTTTCGTCCGAAGAGATTAGTATAACCCACCCTCCCTAACAGGTATACCCATAGATGAAATATCACAAATATCTCTCAAGGAATGAAGTCGAATCATGGCGGTTGGCCGAGGTAAGACACCGGAACAGGAAGCCGGGACCGGACCATAAAGTATATACCAGAGAGCAACTGTAAGTTTTTTATTTATATTTTTTAGAGTTATAATCTCTAAACATAGTGCCTGGAGTGGAGTCACTGGCGTAACTACTATGTGTTCATATTCTAATTATACTAATATCTTCGGACGAAACACTCGTATAATTACGATCGAACTTCACGCACAGGTAAGTTCGTTTGATCGTTAATCAAATGGGGTAGTTCTGATTTTTTTATATGTTGTATGTGTTGAGGTGGTAATGTCAAATATAATTTTCCCACCTCGAAATCCTTCCGGAACATTGTAAAATATAAATTTTTCATAAGAAAAACCATTAAATTTTTTATCAGTTTTCAGTTTTTGCCATTTTTTACCACCAAGGACCTGTTTAATGGTAGAAGTTATCAAAAATTACTTTAAAGAAGACAACATTTTCAACAAAATGAGAATAGTTAGGTCTCGATAAACTGAATAGTTTCAAAGGTACAGCTGTTCAAATATTCAAAATTATATAATTATCTATTTGACGGCATAAATTAATATACGTTATTAAAGAAGACAAATTTTTCAACAAAACGAGACCAATTTGGTCTATTAAAATCTGATAGTTCCCTAGCTACAGCTGTTCAAAGTTGCTGAGGTGAGTAAACAACATGAAATAATATGACTTACTAGGCTTCGCTCGCGTGAATTAGATATTTCACAGACAAATTAGTCCACAAAATAGCCTATGAACCTTTGCGTGCCCTACTTCTTATCTGTGCCAAATAACAGAAAAATTGCTCCAGTAGTTCGTGAGATAAGCCCTTTCAAACAATTTCCCCCGTTTTTAACATATTTTCCTCTATTTCTTCGCTTTTATTAGTTGTAGCGTGATAAAATATAGCCTATAGCCTTTCTCGATAAATGAGCTATCTAAAACTGAAAGAATTTTTCAAATCGAACCAGTAGTTTCTGAGATTATCGCGTTCAAATATGCCCTTTCAAATGATTTAACTCGTTTTTTCAACATTTTACTCTATTTCTTTGTATTTATTAGTCTTAGCGTAATAAAATATAGCCTACAGCCTTTATCGATAAATGGGCTATCTAACACTGAAAGAATTTTTCAAATTGGACTAGTAGTTCCTGAGATTAGCACGTTCAAATAAGCCCATATAGTATAGTATAGTATAGCGAAGAAATAGTGGAAAATGTGGAAAAAAACAAGAGGAAATTATTTGAAAGGGCTTATTTGAACGCGCTAATCTCAGGAACTACTGGTCCAAATTGAAAATTTTTTTAGTGTTAGCCTATTTATTGAGAAAGGCTATATTTTATTACGCTAAGACTAATAGAAACGAAGAAATAGAGGAAAATGTTGAAAAAACGAGTTAAATTATTTCAAAGGGCTTATTTGAACGCGCTAATCTCAGGAACTACTTGGTCCGATTTGAAAAATTATTTCAGTGTTAGATAGCTCGTTTATCGAGAAAAGCTATAGGCTATATTTTATCACGCTACGACTTTCATTTTGTCATTATTTCATTTTGTTTACTCACCTCAGCAACTTTGAACAGCTGTAGCTAGGGAACTATCAGATTTTAATAGACCAAATTGGTCTCGTTTTGTTGATAAAATTGTCTTCTTTAATAACGTATATTAATTTATGCCGTCAAATAGATCAATAATTGACCACATTGACGAGAACTTGTAAAAACTCTAAAAATAAATGTTTTTTTGGAAAATTTACAAACATTTGAACAGCTGTACCTTTGAAACTATTCAGTTTATCGAAACCTAACTATTCTCATTTTTTTGAAAATTTTGTCTACTTTAAAGTAATTTCTGATAACTTCTACCATTAAATAGGTCCTTAGTGGTAAAAAATGGCAAAAACTGAAAACTGATCAAAAATTTAATGGTTTCTCATGAATTTTCCATTGTTCCGTAAGGATTTCGAGGTGGAAAAATTGTATTTGACATTGCCACCTCATCACATACAACATATAAAAAAATCAGAACTACCCCATTTGATGCAAACCAAAATGTACCAATTCCATGTACATAGGCATTATTAAGTCAAAACATTATTTAAATTAAGAGTTCATATTTTACTGCAGCTAATCAATGTTAATAATAATAATAAACCTATTTTATAAATTCAATGCGTCAGTAAACTTAAAGATAAGTACCTAATCATACAATTTAGTCAGGGTCTAATGTCACAATAAAATAATTTTATCTATCATTGTCAAAATAATAATAATAAAAATATAATATGCAAAAATGTAATTTATATAGTTCTAGTTTTATATAATTATTATAACAATATACAGTCACACATGAGTAATTAAAGAGACAAACAGTATTCAATATTCATAATAATGTCCAAACAGTCAAAAAGAATCGTTTAGGAATTCTTGACTGGAGTAATAACTTTTTTCTGTCAACAGTTTTACTAGATTTTTTTAAAATGTTTGAAGTGGTTTATCTTTTATGCTGCTGGGGATTTTATTATACACAGTTAGAAAGCAATTCTTACTATGTTGGCCATACCAAGCATGAGTCTTGTTCTTGTAAGCTCAGTAGAGGGACAAACTTTTGCAGTGCCGTAAATAGCCTTTTTTGCGCCCTGTGCGAGCTTTTATAACTGCGTCCTTGTTTTTTTTTAGATATAGGTACTCAAAGCATTGCTATGTATAAGGCCTCTCTAGTCTGGCCATTTTTGCGCCCCCCAGAGTCTACGCCCTGTGCCTGGGCACCGGTGGCACCGCCCTATTGACGGCACTGACTATTTGATGTCGGTACTCATTGTTGCAAAGTAACACATGGTAGAAAGACAAAATATTTTTTGTCTCTTTAAAACAGCAGTTATGGATGTCTTTATCAAACTAAGTTTTTAAAGCCAAAACGAATACGACTAACCCAGGAAAACATTGAACAGATTGCAGAACGTGTTATCTATAGTAATAGAACGCAGGATAAAACATTAAAGGACCTAACTTACCTCCGTCTTGTGTCTTCAGCACATTGCCGACTGTGTTTATAACGTTGAAGGCGCACTGCCGGCATTTGGAGTTGATGTCTTTTGTGCACACCACTGACTCTGCTATGGCGCTCTTGAGCAGCTTGCTCTCAGCGTTCAAGTGCGAGTTGGAGTTTATTAAATGCTCTATACACCTGAAAACAAACAAATGATTTAATTTTGTCGGAGAAATAAAAAAAAAACACAAAACTTGGCGTAGTCAGTAAAAGTAGAAAATGTAATATATAATTTTTTATGACATGACAATATGGAACTTGAAGATTATAAATCATTAATCCCAAAATCTATTCGTTATGATTTGCGATTTCATTGTAAAAATTAAGTAAAAGTGAAAAAAATCAAAGGCTGTTATTTTGGAAGAAAACTTACCTTAATCTAGCTGCCTTACTGCTATCTGCTACCTTATTTAACGACGACATCAGTAACTTTTTAATCTTCTTATAGTTATCTTTTAAAAATTCTTTACAACTTTCATTATCACTTTTAAATATTTCTTCTAATATACGATACGCTTTCTTGTGTTCCATTTCCAAGAGTCTAGCCTTCTCTTTATACCTGAGTTCCTTTTTATCACCTGTATCCTCTTCCATCGAATTTTTATCTTTCTTTGTCTTTTTGAACTTCTTTGGATCTTCTAGGACAGTTTCACATAGCGGGTACACCCATTTGTCGAATAATTCTGCTATTCTCTTGCTGTTCTGATACAGAACTAGCAGTCGTATGATGTCTAAGATAGATTCTCTCTGGAAATGGTTGTCTTTGGACGCTTCCAACTGTTGTAGAGAATTGGAAAACAGTTCTTCTCTTAGCTGTTGATCACTTATTGTTAGATATACCTGTAAAATAAAATGTAGCCTTTAAGCTCTTTAAGCCTCGCATTTATCTGAATGGATAGTCTTACATAGGTGTCAAGGGACACCCGCATGGAACGAAGTTGCTTTCTATGAGAGAGAGAGAGAGACTGACAGAAAAACACGTGCATGCCGCGTGCGGCGGCGGTGACGTCAGCGTCGGACCATGAGACAGACAACTATTTTACAGTATTGATTATGGTGGTTATTAGTGAGGACTTTAATGTAAGCAAAATCTCGAGTTTTGGAACGAAGTTACTTATCGCGCGTTGCGAAAGGGGGCTAGACGGAAAAAATTAAAGACCAAAAGTTGTAACGACACTTTTTATAGTTGTAAGCCGTGGCGTCTTTGTAAGTCAGCACTAATAAGCACCTTAACCAATAACTGTAAAATGCCTGTCTTATGGTTTGCATTAAATAAATAGTGTTTTCACTTTTTAGTACGTAAACGAATAAAAATACATACCTGTATAGTCTCCAAAGCCGCTAACCTCTGTCCCTCAGCCGAACTGCCTTTGGCCGGCGACATGTAGATATTCAGCAAAATAGGCAAGTAGTTCTTAGCAAATCGACCCAACTCCGTCTTATCCTCCTCGTTTTCTTCCGAACAAGAGATCAACTTCCTCAAAGCCTGCATCACGGATAGCCTAAACTCGGGATTATCTTTTAACACATTACCTAGTACTCGAGCTAAAACTTTGAAGTTATCTTTGATATCTTTAGGATTGTTGCAGAAACTCGGTAGAAGCGACCAAAATTGGTTGCAGAGGAGATCATAAGTATGGGACCCAGGTATGTCTTTCGCTTCTGCTAACTCTCTAGCCTTCTTCCGGCAGAATGTTGCCATATCCAAAATTTCTGTGGCGAAAAACTTCAAATTGGAGTTTGTGATCTTTTCCTTCAGAACGGGTAACAGCCAACTTCTGTCTATGTTTATTTTGCCGCCGTCTCTCAGTGGTATGACGTTGAGGACGAATTCCGGTCCAAGCGCCTTGACAGCGCAGCCAGTGGCGTATTCAGCTTCCTTCTCGTTATGGAAGTTGTGACTTTCCCGACGTTCGTTCAGTTTCTTCAATAGTGGAGCCAGAGCGTAGTGGATATTTTCGTTGCCAATCTAAAAAACAGGTTTTTGTAGTCTGTCAAAAAAGTGAAAAAATTAAAACGTGGCAACATCGTAGTGTCATCCCTTTCAAATCAATCTAAGAATTAACAAAAAAATGAAAACCGACTTCCAACGTAAAAACAATCGTAATATGAACTAAAAAGTATTAAATAGCTCTTACTCCTTAATAGTGCCTTTTTCAGAATTTGTCTAAATCTCAACTATTTCTGTACATACTAGTCTTCATTATTTTGAAGTCAGTACCAGCTAATTTAATCGTGAGTTCAGTAATGTCAGAATATCTGAAACTTTTGGGACTGTAATATGTACAGAAATAGTTGAGATTTAGACAAATTCTGAAAAAGGCACTATTAAAGAGTAAGAGTTATTTAATAGTTTTTAGTTCATATTACGATTGTTTTTACGTTGGAAGTCGGTTTTCATTTTTTTGTTAAAAATAATAATTTCACTCTTTTTAGTGCTGTCTACAAAATAAGTCTTTATGCGTAAATAACCAATACGAATGTTAACTATTCAGTACATTATGTTACTGTAAGCAAAATTGTGGCAAATGCTTGTAGTTATCTAAGCGATGCTGCAATTTCCAAACTTTTATCTTTAAAGGTTCAGGAGTTCTTCTGTTCAGTGCCTTTGGACCAAGAGACACATTTGTATGAAATTTCTCTTATTCGTAATATATGTTTAACTTACTAGAAACAACATTTTAACCACTATGAGCGTTTTGATAAATTTCAAGGATTTCCCTTGATTGCTCATAGATCCCATCAACAGCTCACCACTTACGTAATTGTTATACAAAATTAAGATTATATCCTATACAACAACACGAAAATTTCGAAAATCGGTCCACAAACAGTGAAATCATCGTCAAAAACATCTGCTTCGATGCAAAATATCACGAAATGTACCAATAATTGGGTCATAGTGTGATGACCATGGTATAATTATAGTTGTGATGATGATGATTAATCTAATTGATGTGTTGGCTTATGCTTTCAGTTGTTTAAACAACGCCGAAATCCCCGAACCTGTACCTATAAGCATTCAAATGTTCAGTTCGGTACCTTCGGATCCAGCGTATAACCTGGTGCGAAGTCTTACTTGTTGGTAGCATTTACCTCGAATGCTTCAGAAAAAATCGAAATCACTATATGTTTCCATACAAATTTCAAGGAGCCCCCTTGATTTCTCAACGATTCCATCATCAGATCACCACTTTTGTGAACATGGTACCTAATTCGAGTTAAGCCCTATACAACACAAAAACAATTTTGAAAATCGGACCACAAACGGCTGAGTAATCGAGGAACATACAAAAAAAAAAAACAAAAAAAAAGATACATACAGCCGAACGTATTACCTCCTCCTTTTTGGAAGTTGGTCAAAAAAGGGATGACACTACGATGTTGCCACTTTTTAACTTCTTCACTTTCTTGACAGACTATATTTTGATATTACAGCGAGAATATTATTAAGCTTCCGAGCAGAACGAAGAGCGTTTTAGTAATAATTATTTTATATTTATAGTTGGATGCTATTGCTTTGACAACTGGACTCAAAGTATGGTAAGAAAATTTTTCTTTGGAGTTTAAATTTATCGATCGCCCGTCAACATAATACCTAATCGTATTAAGTCACACAAAATTTTAACTAACTGAACTAATTCGGTAACTGAGATTATTGCAACTATAAGTTTATTATGATATATAACTTATATAAGTATACATATTGCTTGAGTAATGTATGTATGTGATATTAAACTATACATACCTCAAAACACACAGCGATAGTCAGTATCACATGTCTGACGGCCTGGTTGAACGGGTTGTCCAAGCCAGTACCAATACACTTGAACACGGCGTCGATGTGCGCGCGATGTTTGACCAGCACCGCTTCAGAGTCCACTGCCGGCTTCACGCAGTCCAGGAGGAGCGCCTGCAAAATCATGTCTTTATCTAGAGTTGTATATGTGGAAGTAAAGGTTATTCTACTGAACTGGCACTCAAAAATTGATTTCTCTGGCTTATAATGACGTCATAAAACTGTTCTTTAGATTTGATAAATATGAAGATTGAAGACTTTGAACGCCTGTGAAATCGTTCTATAAGGAAATGTACTATATAGCTTCGAGCTGCGACAGAATTTATTTCGGTACATTTATAAATAACATTTTGCATAGATATTGTCCACATAGGCGCATTTGTTAATCTTTACGGCATCACTGAGGATCTTAAAGTTGTGCGTGACTTATTTATGTTTTTTTTTAATAGGTCAACGTGCGAGGACGATCACCCGAACGATTTTTTCTATCAACAACTCCCGACGTACCTTGAGCGCGTTGGTGGAGGCGGCGGTGACGTCGGCGACGTCGGACAGCCACAGCTCCGACACGCAGATGTTCACGAACGCCGGCACGTTGGGGATGCACAGGTTTAGGTCCAGTCTGTAACAGGATAATATGTTATAAGATCACATTGCTTCGTTGCGTTCATTGGATCAACTACACTCCGACGTATTACATAATATATTTAATTACACACACACATACACGCAAGCACGCATTTACACACACATCTAACAAAAAGACATAAGGCCCTTATCATACTAGCGGTTGGCGAAAGGCTTTATGGTGGAGCGGACGCGCAGCGAATACGTCGCGGTCACATGGCGGATATGCAACGTTTTTATCGCGTTTGCAACGAGTTCACAAACAGAAGGCTGCTATCTTGTTCCGCGTTGGAGTATTCGCTGCGTGCCGTCCCGCTCCGACGCCAACCAAACCAACAAAGCGCTTGCCAACCGCTAGGATGATAAGGTTCTAAAGCAAAGGTTCCCAAACTTTTTTTTCTCATAGACCACTTTAAACATTTTGCTGGATCCGGTGGACCTCCGACAGCTACCCCCATTTTTTTTCCACGCAAGCGTAGACCCCTATCGGGCTCCCGTGGACCCCTGGGGGTCGACCTGGACCACTTTGGGAATCAATACTCTAAAGTGTTGTGCTATCTCGTCCACTACAGTAATGCTATCAAAGATTTTCGCGGGCACAGGAGACAGGAGCGCCCGAAATTTAGTACATTCTTGCAAAATGTAGTAAATAAACAATAACAATAAACATTAAAGAAATCTTTATTTCCCTCAAGTAGTACACGTTATCTTAAATAAACAAAACAATGCTCCCCACACTAGGATTCCCTGTGTCGTGGAGTGAAGTACGTACCTGGCGAGACAGGCATAAGCTTGCTGCATGACGGCCGCCCAGGCGAGCCCCACCGCCGTGTCGGCGGGCGGCGGCCGAGCGGCGCGGAGAGCTCGCAGCAGCTGGGCAGCAGTTGCCGCTGGTAGGTTGCTGCCTGTGGTAAAACAGACTTTAGGTCAGCTCTCAAGTCTTAAAGAGGTAATGAAGACGTGAGTGGAAGAACACGATAACTAACAGTAAAAAATGCTGTTTTTTGCATAAATGGATGGGCAGGAAAAATTGCTTGAAATAAAAATAATAATAGGCCAAGTGCGAGTCGGACTCGCGCACGAAGGGTTCTGTACCGTTATAGAGCAAAAATAGGCCAAAAATTGTGTTTTTGTATGGGAGCCCCCTTTAAATTTTTATTTTATTTAAATATTATTATTAATTATCAAAGAACACATATATTTAAAGCTTTTGTGAAAATTTCAAGTGCCTACCTGTTGCCATTATTAATATCAAGCAAAAAAGGCCAAAAATATCACGTTTATTGTATGGCAGCCCCCCTAAAATATTTAATTTATTTTGTTTTTAGTATTTGTTATTATAGCGGCAACAGATATACACAATCTGTGAAAATTTCAGAAGTCTAGCTATAGCGGTTCTTGAGTTACAGCCTGGTGACAGACAGACGGACAGACGGACAGACATCGAAGTCTTAGTAATAGGGTCCCGTTTTTACCGTTTGAGTACGGAACCCTAAAAACTGTACATTTTATGTGTAGCCAGATGTATTAGCCAGGTGATGAAGTAGATAAGTTACAAGTATTGTTCATATTATAAGAGAAAAAAAAGTCCGTGTGTACACAATACTCAGCGATTGATAGATCTACTATCTCATACGTTAACTTTATGTTAACGCTATGTTGCATCTCCTTCTATTGCTATTTGGCAGATTTTAGCGGTTCGCGGCATTGGTGCGATGTTGCCACCTACAGTTTCTGGGCAAAGAAAGTGCTGCCAAGTAGCGTCTTGTTCTGTATTCTTAACTTGACATATGCTGTCATATTCCTGTTCGTTCGCTGTACAATGAACCTACCGTCGTCGGCGGCGAGCAGCGCGTGCAGCGTGTGTAGGCAGCAGGTGCGCGTGTAAACGTCGTTGTGCGTCATTAACGATAGGATGGCTTCGCATGTGCTCTGCGAACATATGTTTATATAAATTTCAAGTAGCTCACAATGAACAAATAGACTGCAAAAAGAATCGGTTGTTGTGACAACGTATGACGTTGTTACGTTCAACTATCCTTAACCCCTTAACCCTCGCTTCCGAATCTCTATAAATAGACACAAACTTTTTCGAGTGTAACCTAAATTTATTTCGATGTATTTCTTTCAAATGATTGTCTAAAAATATTTATAATGAGTAAAATAAACTATTCGCAATACAAAACGCTACATACATTCGTGAAATCCAGCAAAATCTTCGAACAAAGCACAAGTCATACCTTGACACGTAGGAAATAGAGCACAATTTTGAATAGCCGAAATAATACTAATAGCTCACAGATTGTTTATTTATTTTTCATTGAGAGTGTGGTCAATGTATCAAAAGTCATAACTAACCAAAATTCTTCATACAAAAGTATTCTCTAAGTCATCGAAATACGTAATATAATCGAAACAAAGAGCGCGGCCCAGGTGGGCCTTACGGTTGTTGAAAGACTTGAGAGTGTAAATGGAACGCCTCAGAGCGAGGTAACGCCGCATGAACTGTCATGTTTTTCGTGCGCGCACCCCATATCGAATTATAAGACGTTATCACGTCAAAAACATAAGGGCCTTACACTGGCTGTTTGCGGGCAGAGCGGTTGCGCGAGACGCGGCAAGATAAAGAACCTTAGTGATTGCGATAATAATTATTCTTGCAAGTTTTTCTATGAATGCGGTTCTGCCCATGGTTACTAAAAAGTAAGTATTTTTATGTAGCGGCCGCTAGAATTACCGATATACGCCCTCACTCCTAAGTCCCCATACATTTAAAAATATAATCAATTCTCTCTTAGTACTTTTTGGTACTTCCCTAATAATAATCCTTTACCTTGATATGCTCCTTGCTGAAAACGGGCAGGATATCCCTCAGCATGGTTAGCGTGTGTAGCACACTCCTGTGTCCAGACAGTAACGCTTCAGAGCTGATCTGGGCCAGGCAGAACTCTGCCACCCTGTTGGAAGCAGGGTGGACTTTTGGAACCTAAAACACAGAATAGAGATCAACTACGATAATATGGCGCGCCCCTCCAAAATTCAAAACGTTTGATTTGCGTTGTCAAAACGTTTAAAGTGCGTTGTCTTGCGCGGTAGGCTAGTTATGATTAGTTGACCAACAAATCTTGGTAATAAGTGACATTAACTGAAATATTACGTGTACTGTGATTAGTTGAATACTTACTACATACAAACTCTTTCATAAGGATGTGACTACACACATTGAAACAGTCATTTGGAGGGGCGCGCCATGTTATCGTAGTTGATCTCTAAGTAGTAATGAACTAATGTAAGTACTGAATTATGGCTGTCATGCCAATTATAATAACATTTACGAAGTCACTCACTGAGCAATCACGTTTTCATACATTTACAAGAAGAGCGCGACATTATCCTACAAGCAAAACATCGATGGTTGATGGACGGATTTCTGCATCATTCACATCTCGACTTTACCAGCAATTTTTGATAATCTTTAATTGCCAATTTTAACTTTTAAGTAAGCTGTATTTCCCTGCTCTTTTTATAAAGTGTATAAAATTACCTTAAGATTTTGGTCTTCAGATGGTATCATGAAACAGCTTCCTCTCAGTATGGCTGTAACTGCATGCTGTGCAGCTTTTCGCACCTAAAATGATAAAGTTACAAGTCACATCATTAAAACATGTTAACAAAATTTTGAAAGTACAAGGTACTTATAAAAATATACATGCCATAATAAAGAAAATTAAGTACTAAGATAAAAGCAATGATTTTTAGGGTTCCGTACCCAAAGGGTAAAAACGGGACCCTATTACTAACACTTCGATGTCTGTCCGTCTCTCCATCTGTCCGTCTGTCTGTCACCAGGCTGTAACTCAAGAACTTCTGAAATTTTCCCAGATTGTGTATATCTGTTGCCGATATAACAGCAAATACTAAAAACAAAATAAATTCAATATTTAAGGGGGAGCCCCCCTTACAACAAACGTGATTTTTTGCTAGGCAATTGAAATGTTTGATAGGCAATTGAAATGTTCACAAAATACTTGAATAAAATTTAAATAAATTAAATAATTAAGGGGGGCTCCCATACAAAAAATACAATTTTTAGCCTATTTTTACTCTGTAGTGGTACGGAACCCTTCGTGCGCGGGTACAACTCGAACTTGGCCGATTTTTTAAATCATAATTCATAACAATGTTACACTACTATTGCTAATATGAAATAGGAATATAACATATTATTGAAACAAGTATGTATTTTTACATAGTTATTTTTACCTTAGGCTTAGAATGCAGTGAGAATGCCAGAACTGAGTCAAAAATCTTCATTGTGGATGAGTCACCCCACAAAGCATACTCCTGTGCTCGGAGCATGACCGACAAACAACCAATGGCACTACGCAATAATGTTCCATTCTCGGATTGAGCATTCTTTTCTAATATATCTGTAAACACTGTAGAGTCGGAAAATTGTTTTCTCAACACTGCTTGTGGCACAGACTTTATGCCCATAGACAGAAGCGATAAAGTGGCCACCAGACTCTCATCACCTTCAGATGCTTTAAGTGTTTCCATCTAAAACATCATAATGACATAAATTACTGATACATTAATTATTAAGTAATAAGTTTTTTTTGTTAATTGCTCAATTTTGCAATTAGTCCTTGAACTATGAGCAGATTTGTTGTGGATAATGTTTTTAAAATTTTTATCACATACCACCTTCAAGAAAGCAAGTTATCTGTGTGTTAATTAAATAATTATTGCTAACAGAAGAAGTTACTTGTTACTTATTAAAGTAACTTTTAAGAAACAAAATATTGATTGATTACTAGCAAACTAAATCTTACAAGAGCTGCAAAATATTCTGTAGCAGTTTCTTTTCCTCCTTGTTCCTTGATCACTTCTGTTACTGCAGCCAGCACTGCTAACATGTCCTTGTGAACAGCATTGTTTGAGTCAAACCTAGTGAGGAGCCTAGAAAATGACAATATAAAAGGGTATGAAGATTTGTCTATGGAGCCTGGCCGACCTACTCTCCGCCATTGTGTTTTTCCATGTTCGCGAATATTTTTTTCAAAAATGCTTAGCTAACATCAAAACAAACAAAAAATAATCTTAGACAAAACCAGGTAAAGTATCACATTTCGAAAATTTGAGCTGTCAAAGTTGCAATATCTTAAATTGGTAAAACTTCGGCAGCTCATATCATCGACATGTGACACTTTACATGGTTTTGTCCAAGATTATTTTTGGTTTGTATTGATGTTAGCTATATATTTTGAAAAAAATATTCGCGAACGCGAAATACACAATTATTGCCGATAGTAGGTTGGCCAAAATCTTCATACATACATACATACATACAATATCCTTCAAGCCCCAAGCGCCATGCGGCCGCGATAACAATACAAATCTATTGTGTCTCGTTTTTTCTACGATCGAGGGATTAAAACATTTCTAACAAGAAACATACATGTTATAAGAAAGTAACAAAGAATTGTAAACAGCTACAAAATACAAATATAATAAAAATTTATAATATTATAATATTTTTACCAAAAATCTATATATATATATATGCACACATTAAACCAAATAATGTTTTAAGACCAATCAATATTCTCCAATAATACTGATAATAAAAACATGTCATACTTGCTAAAGCTAACATTAGAGCACTGACTCCAATCTGAGGCAAATGTCTGAAATGTTTTATATGTGCCAGACTTTACTGAGCCAGTATATTCAGTTTCCGAACCGTCTTCCCCTGTTCGGACAGACATGTTTTCAAATTCCTTTGCAATTGACAATTCATTTTCAGCATCTGATTTCAGCTTATTTTTGTTGTGTCCGTATGTGACCATTGCGTCATGTTTGAGCACAGCTTGCTGAGTAAGTCCAGAATTACCTAAAAAGTTAAAAGGAATGTGTGATAAGCTTTGATGATGATGGTAAACATATATTATACTCGTGTTTCGTCCTCGAGATTAGTATAATTAGAATATGAACACATAGTAGTTACGCCAGTGACTCCACTCCAGGCACTATGTTTAGAGATTATAACTCTAAAAAATATAAATAAAAACTTACAGTTGATCTCTGGTATATACTTTATGGTTCGGTCCCGGCATCCTGTTCCGGTGTCTTACCTCGGGCAACCGCCATGATTCGACTTCATTGAGCGTAAGTTGGAAAAACAAAATATAAAGCGGGATCGCCATTTGGGCAACAAGATTCTTCTAGCTTCTGTTACAGCTCTTCGCCCAGTTTTTTCTGAGTCTACGATGGATGAAATGAACCACCAGAAGTATCGGATGGTATGCATTTATACACAATATTAATATGCCTAACGTCCTTCGGGACATAATTTTTTCCAGCATCCACGTGTTGCTTTGACAGGTGGAAATATTTTCAGCATACATAAATTGGATAAAATTTTGCAAAAGAACCGTTTTCTCGCGTCACAATAGTCGCTTGGGCTGTATAGACGTGGTGATTTATAACGGATTCTTGCAAAGCAGCGCTTTTCAATCGCATGAAATTTAATGGAGCACGTGGTCGGTCTTCCCGACAGCAACAGCATGCAATAGCCTATACCTATAGCCTATAACCGGTTTCTCGCGTCGAAACAGTGGTTTTTCGCTGTATGGACGTGGTGTGTCCGCTCACGGCGGTTTTCAGATAATAATATGGCTACAACCGGTTCTCACGTCACAGCAGTCGCTTGGACTTGTAAAGACGTGGTGTTTTACCGTTAACGACGGGTTTCAGATAATAATGTGGCTATAAGCGATACACACGTCACAAAAGCTCCGCCAGGAGTAAATGTATTCTGTGCACAAAAGTCGCATGGACCTGTAAGGACGTGCTGTTTTACCGTTCACGACGGCTTTAACTTATTTCAGATAATATGGCTTATGATCTTATCCAAAACGTGCTTTCTCAGACGTATTACGCCTGCTTTAGCGCCTCAGTTAGAGGTGTAAATAAATTTCGATGCAAATTTGCTTCAGAGTAAAAAAAATTACCTATACAGCCCGAAAGGGCTAGATATAGAAGCTCAAAAATGTAGTAGAAAAATTGCAAATGCCCAATAATAGCAAAATCATAGCCGCACAAAGCTCAAAGCTGAAGGTCATAATCGAAAAGGCAGTAAAATGTGACAAGTCAATTCTATTTAGACAATGTGAAATAGCAACAGATATCTCATTGCTGGGGACTATTATTTCTAACAATAATGAGAGCCTATACAAAGTATATGATGGACCTAGGTTGGCTATTGTGTGATAATCAACACAGCAGTCCAAAATATTATGTAAAATACCTTATTTTAAATCATGTAATAAAGGTATAAGATACAATCTTTCTTCAACAAATATGGAGGATCTCTTGACTAAAACTTTGAAGAAACCATAAAAACTGCAAACACAGTGCCTTATTCAAGCTCCGATTTGAAACCAGAAGCATGGAGGCTTCCTCAAATTTATTTCAGCAAGTTCCTTATGAGGTAATGTTAAACTTCAAGGCGAGGCCCATTGCTAGTAAGCAGCATACTAGCAAAAATGCCACACCAACAACAGCCAGCTGCTGGGGCCAGGGCCAGACCCGTGCCAAAGGACTGGTCAACCTTACTCGGGGACATCCAATCAGTGCTGCATCCAGTCAAGGCCCGTTATGCAGGTACACTCACTCAAATTTATAAGCAGTGGAGTTTAATCCCCTCTATTTGTACTTTAGTACTTAATATCTTATATAAAGAGCTACAAAAATAAATTTAATCAGTGTTTTCAACAAAAAACATTTTAAAACTTCTTCAATTTATACATGCTAGATGTAAAAGTTTTAGAAGAACAGGATAATTAAATAGTTAACATCAATGAGTGCTGTATAATAGTCGTATATTATCCTTGTGCTGGTCAATTAATTGGTCCCTGGTAATTCCTAAACCAATCTGGATATAAGTAACACATTTTGAAGCTTAAAGAATAATATTAATAATCAACAATTTAAATTCAAGGATATTCAGACCAACGACCAACTATAATCACAAGGAGATTCGCACAGTGTTAATCTCATTGTAACAAAATGACTCTTATCTAGCAATGTTACACTTGAAGGTTGCATGTTTAATATTTTTTTATCACTTATACATAATTGTTCACCATTCTTCTAGATATTAAACTTATCTCCATGTTGGCCAACATGTATGAGTTCAATGTTTTGACATATTATTTTGGTTTATTGTTTAATATATAATATACCACATATTATTTTCACAACAATAATGAAGCCTTTGGATCTAATGGTAACTGTCCTCGATTTATCTCGATATTTAGCTGATTGGGGCTAATTAAGACGACGGTATTTAATTAGAAACATAAATATTACATGAGAGTTACTTGTGAACCTACTGGGGTTTCTTATAGACAAAGAGATAAAAGGGTTAAATATATCCATCAAAGACAGGATATTTATAATCACAGATTCAGGTATATGTTTATAATATGTGATTGACACACACAACTGTATTTTAAGTTTGCTTTAAAGAAATAAAGATATACTTCTTATAGTAAAACAAACAATAAGTAACTATTCCGTTATGCAGTTTAATTAAACTTTAAAGATGTGAAACAAGTTTGCAAACTGCAAAGTTAATAAATGGTTAATATTTAAGTACTTACCTTAATATGTGTTTATTAATAGTTTCTTACTTTTAGCATCTCCAGCCATAGAATATGTATAAACTAAGTAGTTACTTATATTTATTTAGCAGAATGTTATGACAAATACTTACATGACAAGTCTACTATGTATAACTTAATCTGTGATGACAAGTTCACTTTTGCTGAATTTGTATTGGAGTATAATTATTAGGTATATAATTTA
This sequence comes from Lysandra bellargus, assembly GCA_905333045.1. Classification (NCBI taxonomy): domain Eukaryota; kingdom Metazoa; phylum Arthropoda; class Insecta; order Lepidoptera; family Lycaenidae; genus Lysandra; species Lysandra bellargus. Next base: position 8,609,418 of record HG995337.1, read on the forward strand.
TTCAAATAACAGTATCAAAGGTGACAATAACAGCTGAGATCCAGAAATATCTCTGACGCCTCAACTATGGGGTGCTATGGGGTAAGGTTCCAGCTGTGGAGATCAAAGGGCTAGCAGCAGTTGACCTCAAGATAGAATTTGACTTTCATATAAATCATTTAAAACTTTTTGCAGCCTATTCTGCCTTCAAGATAATTTATTTGCAAAAAATTACAATAACTGATAAATTTTATTGACAATGGATAATACAGCAGCTACTAGTTACATCAATTGTTTGGGAGATATAATAATATATACAATACCCTCATCTTCCAAGGTAGCAAGGGACTTTTGGTAATGGTGTAAAGTATTCAGAATAATTATTCTTAATATTTTTGCTCTATTATATTCAAGAAAGACCCATCTACAGGTCAAATAGTCCTAAGGCTATAACATATAACCATTTTTTGGTACTTATCAGCAATGACCGTCATCGACTTATGTGTTCATGGCTCAGTGATCCAGATTTTTTTGCAATAGATGCTTTTATATATTCAGATTGGTCCAAAATCATTTTATTTTTTATTTTATTTTTTACATTCCCTTCAGTAATAATTATTCTCCAGTATTCAATAAAATAATTATTTTATTCAAGGCGCAGGGTATTGTGGTTGTACCGATGTGGTCTACAAAAACTTTGTAATCGGAAAATCCACAAAAACAGTACCATGGTTGCAGGGATTTTATCAGGACTGCATTATTACAATGAGAAAACCCATGTGCTTAAACAGATGTAATTTTAGCTTCAATATTGAAAAGTACCTTAAAACAATATGATGTATACTACAGAAAATGGTATGTTTTTAATATTTTTAATATGACTGTATGGACCTTCAGTTCCTTTTGCTTATACTTAATACCAAAACCTTTCTTTTTAAAGATGGTGACCAATAATATGGGACTATCAATTCTTCTATATCTGCTCTTTCATCTATTAATAAACATAATTATACCTGATAATGTGAGGATTTCCTGGTTTTGTAAGGGTGTGTTTTAATTAAGACCATCATTACCATGTTATAACTTTACTTGGGACGCAGGTGTTACAATTAACTATTTAGCTACATTTTTTCCAAAGGAAAAGTTGACACTTGAACAGTTAAAGTTGGGAAGTGTGTCTTAGTTTTTAGTCACTGCACATATAATAAGTACAAAAATGATCTAAAATTCAATTAAAGGCTACTATAATGATAAAAATTAGTACGTTAATTAAAACTTCAAGATCAGGTACAAAACCATTAATAATATTATACATAGGTACTTACTTTATTTTTATTTCATTGGAACATTCTCAGATCTTTCATGGTACCACATTAGGAGCACAAATAGGTCTAAAATATTACAAGACCTGATAATTAACTCTCTCTTAGGTTTAGAAAACCATAATTAGACATAGAGCCTCAGAACCTCTTTATTGGGATTAAAATTACATTAGTGGATAGTGAAATTGACGTTTTCATGTTTAAGTCTAAGCATGTAGACTTCATTGACTACATGAAGTCTACATACAGCAACTTTTATAACCGAAAAAAAGACACTAACATTAATAGTATCAGACAATCTGCTGGGTGAAGCGGCAAGTCTTCTACCTTTGCTAAGTCTATGATAGACCTATTGTTAACAACGTAACTAACGTTGTATAAAAATAATGACAAATAAATAAATAATTTGTTTATTGTTCATTATTTAAAGTATTTATTTAATACTTCAGTCGGAATTTCCAGGAATTGCTATTGTATTCTATTGTTGTCGCGATCACCGGTGCTCGCGCGGCGCCTGAAGGATTAAATAGGTATAACAAAGTATTGTTCAAAATAATGTTATAAGGTATGGACATTTTAACCATTAAGGTACATCATTTGTGATATTTCTTACTCTAAACATCTACTATGTGTTCATATTCTAATTATACTAATCTCGAGGACAAAACACGAGTATAATTAAAGATCAAACGAACTTACCTGTACGTGAAGTTTGATCATAATTATACGAGTGTTTCCTCCGAAGAGATTAGTATAACCTACCCTCCCTAACAAGTATACCCATAGATGAAATATCACAAATATCTCTCAAGGAATGAAGTCGAATCATGGCGGTTGGCCGAGGTAAGACACTGGAACAGGAATCCGGGACCAGACCATAAAGTATATACTTACTAGAGAGCAACTGTAAGTTTTTTATTTATATTTTTTAGAGTTATAATCTCTAAACATAGTGCCTGGAGTGGAGTCACTGGCGTAACTACTATGTGTTCATATTCTAATTATACTAATCTCTTCGGACGAAACACTCGTATAATTACGATCGAACTTCACGCACAGGTAAGTTCGTTTGATCGTTAATTATAAAATATAGCCTGTATAGTTAGCCGGTATGTACTAAATACGCTTTAATATGTAAAAACACAATAAATAAAAGCTAAGAGAGGAACAAATAAAAAATATACATAAATAACCAAAACTTACCCAAGTTTTCTTGGAAGAAGCGAGATTTGGCCATTTCTCGGTACTTTTGTATTTTGGGATTGGAGTTGGACGACTGGCCCTTATGCCATCGTTTCCCTTTTGTTTGACCCTTTAGTTTGGATCTAAATTTACCCATTTTTGTTATTTCATTACCCTTTTACCAATACAAAATAAGCCGCACGTGGTTTGAATTTTTCTGACGAGGTTGACAAATGACAGAAGACAGCTCACGTCTCACAGCTGACAGGTCATCGATGGGTCCTGACAGCTGTCATTTTTCTATGACAGCTGCCAGAACCCATTGATGTGTCCACTTCTTCAAACTTTTCAAAGGAGAATAGGTTTTGGACCAAAAACCATAGACATTTTTTTTTGGTTTGATTCGTCCTATTCAGGACAGGCAAAGGGAAAAAAGCGGAGCAGGGAGCTGACGGCTGACGCCGGTGCCAGCTGTCAGCTGTCAGTAATCAGTCAAAGAGGATGTAAACTGTATACTACGTAACAAGAGGTCGGACTTAGAAGAAAAAAAATAAACATCCGTTATTTTTTTAATTTGAAACTGAAGTTAAAATTTTTAAGTGCAAAACCTTTCACTCTAAACATACCAAAAATTAAAAAAAATAAAATAAAAAGTAAATAAGCTCAAATAAATGTTTTATTTCAATAAAAATTATTGTACACAGCTAAATAAATAGGCTAATAAGGTAAATTAAACAATAAAACAGATTTAATCCACAAGCTTTTGTTGATTTCTATTACTCAATATTATAATATTACAGTACAGTTTTATGTATTTTATTTATAAATATAATAGAATAGCTGTCTATGCTACTCTACTAACTACTTGATTGGCTTACACAGTAAACTCTATATAGGGAGGGGATTAAAGCTGCGCGTCCACCAAGTCAGAATCGGGGCGTACGGTGCGAACTGCGCGTCGTGTCGTCATATATATTTTGTTAGGCGCAGAATGACGTTCCAGTACTTCTAGTGCAGTTCACAGTAGTCAGTACCATACATACAAAGCAACAAATCCGTCCGCTGCATACCTACGCAGTATGCTCCGATCCCGATCCAGTAGACGCGCACCTTTATACATGTAACACACTTAAGTATCATTACTTTGTTTTGTTACACCCTGTATACGACAGCTGAAATCTATCGCGTGGGCTCAGGCCAGCTGCATACCACCTCACGTCTTGATCAGAGGATTTTTCCTTGGTGGCCGTACCACTCATAATCCCATACCTTCCTTCTCCAGCTATTGCTTGCAGACTTGCAAACTAGTATAGGGACCTAAAAATCTGAAATTAATGAAACATTTTTCATTTACTACATTTCCATACAGTTTACATAAATTATTAAGTATACTTATCAACCTTATGTATTATTACAATAAAACAATATATACATTTTAACATTTTCCAAATTAACTGCATACTGATATACATTATAATATTTTCTATGAAATAATAATCTATCTTTTTCATATTAATATAGTTTATGTTGTAAATTATTGTACAAATATGCAAATAATACTGCGACATACTTTGTATTAGAACATGGTATGACATAGTTATGTTTTGCTTCAATTTATCAATTTACGGTTACATTTACATTTTACAATGGCTTACCTTTCGTTTTTCATTAATTAATCCACTTAATTTACAATTTTTGTATGAGTTGCTACAAAATAATTTTCACAAGTGAAAATCGAACATTGAATTTTAAACTCCTTCTTCGTCTTTTTTCTCATGTAGTTTATATTCCCTATGGTCTTTTTTATCAGCCAATCACAATCGACCTTGCACAGATTATCTGATTGGGTACAGTTGCTACGTTTAAATTTGGAACCCAAATTTTTTTTTGTTCGGGAATTTCGTCCACCTGGTAATCAGTGTGACGCGCCCTAACATGTCAACGCGCTTTGCATGTTTGTGTGAAGTGGCCCTAAGCAGAGTTTTTGTGTAAATTTTTATTCATTCACCTCCTTCGCGTTTGTTTTATTGACGTTCCTGTGTTTGTAAATATTAACCGCTAGAAATAGTACGCAATGTGAAATTACACGCATTCCTAACCCGACACATTACGTAAACCGTACCTGTTGAAACTTAGAAGTATATTTTTTATGACTAACCTATCGTGACTATTTTCGATTCCCCATGAAAGAGAAGTATGATGGTATAATGCCGCCTTTCAGGAGAAAGAAAGCTTCGAAGTCGTTTCCAGTTAAAGTGTGTACGTTGGACGCGGAATTGGAGTTCAACCTTGAGGTAGAGTGTTCATAATTGACTATATTTGGCGGTTGTTTACTGCTCGGATTACTGGAATTCTTTCGCAAATTAACACAATGCCCGTGTTGTGAGTCACCCCTTGACCCGGGACGCGTTATTAACTCACAAAGTTACTACATTATGCATCATTATCATTGTGTTTACATTGTTTTACATTTTTGACGCACTAATTGTTGGCAAATATGTGTCTAGTAATTATCAACAATTAGCTTTTAATGCCTTTATATTTGTCTGTATAAGTTACTGCTTAGTGCCTATCAAAATTTATTCATAGGCACCTACTGTGTAAAAGCTGTTAGTAAAAAGGCACCTGCTCTATAGAGTTTTCTAAGCATGAAGTTCCTATTTAACTTATTTGTGTTAAATGTAAATTTCCAATTGTTTGTATAAAACACAGACTGAATAAAAGTAGAGGCAGGGCTTACAGACAACCAAGACCAAGCAAGGCCAGTTTCTCATTTGTGTAAGTCTGTTATTGCTACAGCACATCTCATAAACTAACCACATTATAAAAGTTATCACGAAGTATTCAGGATGTATGTGGAAACAGGTATAAATCAAGCTACAATCAGTGTAGCTATTTTAGAAGAATTTTATATTAAAATAAGATCTAAATAATATTATTTTAGCCACTATGGTCATGACAAAATCTTCTTAGGTATAAAATATTCTATTTAAAATGTTTTTCTTACAGTGGAGAGCAACAGGAAGAGATCTGTTTGATTTGGTGTGCAGGACTATCGGACTGAGAGAGACATGGTTCTTTGGATTACAGTTTGAGGATACAAAACATTTTATCAGTTGGTTAAAACTAGATAAAAGAGGTAAGTAACACTATCTCCAATAGTATTCATCAAGTTAAAACGCTTAAATTGATGAAAACACTGGTGTAAGCAATAAAATAATTGACATTCTAGTATCAGTAAATGTATTAAAATCGTTTTAGAGTGGGCACTACCAAGTACCATGCACCCAGATAATATAAAAAAATATTGCAATTGGAATGTATCAATTAAAAATATAATGGTAAAAACTTTTTGAAAAATGCAAGGAATTTTGATATATTTTATCACACCACATTAATGAACTTATATGCTGCTTATTGTATAGACCAGGGGTCACCAATTAGTTTCGCTCGGGGTCCATTTTAAGAAATGAAATGACCTCGCGGTCCACACATTTTATTAAAAAAAAAACACGAAACAAGGTAATTACGGAAATAATAAAGGTATTTATTTACATATCAATGAGAAAAGTGTCAATTTTTTGCTTGTTTGAAGTGAAATGGTGCAAGCTATTGACATTAAATCTTGGAGATGTTCATCAGTAAGTTGAGCCCAAAATTTATTTATAACGAAGTTCATCTTCGAAAATACTTGGTCGGTGGTCCGGTCGGTGGTCTGGTCGGTGGTCCGCACACAATGGGTCGGCGGTCCGGATGCGGACCGCGGTCCGCCATTTGGTGACCCCGGGTATAGACAAATAGTTTTAAAATGAAATTTTATGCTAACTTATGTATGCTCATTTAAATTCTTATAGGTATATGCAAAAAATACAGTATTGCGTAGTCTTCCTATTAAAAATTTAATTCTTCTAATTTTTTATTTACTAAATGTAATGTTAATTTTCAGTACAAGAACAATGTGTGTCACAAATGCCGGGGACACCCTTCATGCTGTTATGCAAACTGTACCCCGAGGATGTGGCGGAGGAGCTGATACAAGAGGTGACGCAGCACCTGCTGTTCCTCCAAGTGAAGCAGGCGATACTCAGCATGGACATCTACTGCCCGCCGGAAGCCTCCGTGCTGCTGGCGAGTTACGCTGTCCAGGCTAAGGTAGGTTTAGTTTTTTATTTTTTTTTATAAATAGATAATGTTTTATTTACAATTTTCAGAAACCGTCCCTTGTCCTTTGTTGACTCAAAGTATCCTAAATTTAACCCAAAATTTTCAGCAATTTTAAAGTAAAACTGTAACAGACATACACTTTTGCATTTATATTAGTATGGATGATGTTCATTAAATATTTCAGTATGGGGACTATGACGAAACAGCCTACAAGCCAGGCATGCTAGCGAGTGAGGACCTCCTTCCGCAGCGAGTCATAGATCAGTACCAGATGACACCAGAAATGTGGGCAGAGCGCATCAAAATATGGTCAGTTTGGAATTTATATACTTTAAAAAAATATGCATGAGTCTCAAAATAAAAACCCAGCATACTGGTCAGTGCTTAAGACGTTTTGAATGCCACGCCATATTCTTCTGGTAAGCCAAGTGGTGAAATAAGTGTGAATTATATTAAAATGTCACTCCATTCCCCAAGCAAGTCTAATATTATGTTGTGACAAAGCACTGGCATATATTTTGGAACATGCAACTGTATAGCATCCAACACTTTAAAACTTTTCCATAAACATTTCCAAAACAGACTGGAAAATTTTGTGGTTACATAACATTGATACAACATTAGTTTTACCCAAACCATTTACCTAAATGTCATCTTTTAATTATGATTTTTTAATTACTTAATATTTATCATTCGTTTTTGATGCTACTGACTACATTTTGGCAGACTTTTATAATATCATTAGAACCTACTCTAGCTGAAACACATTTGCACTATTACTGACTTATCATTAGCACCCAAGATTTTTGAAGTAAAAACTTATTTAGCGGCGTTGAGCACTTTTGTGGGATGGGTAAAAACTGTGAAACTCGCGTCAGCTTTTCTTGCTGATCGAAAAACCTTGGAAAAACCGTAAGACGGTTGGAGAGTAGTGTTTTGTGTCGAACTCGAACTCGAACTCGAATTGATTGTAAGGGTTTCGATTAATTAAAAAAATCGATTTTTTTAAAATCGATTTTCATAAAAAATGGGTTAAAAAAATTCACAACGTTAATAATCAAGTTTTCACTTCTGCCGGCACTCCCGGAGTGCAACCCGTCTTTTTTTCTGTAAGCAAGTGGTGTTAGAACTTAATATCGTCATTTAAATTCTCATCGCGTAAGTCAATTTTTGGCTATTTTAAAATTTGGATGCCATTCGCTAGAAAATGAAAGACGCATCGTATCAGCCAATCAGGAACACGTATTGCTTAATAAAAACTCCTAAAATAATGTAATAGTAAACCTGCTTTACTATGGTATCTATGCAAAATTGTGCAATTGTTTTCTTTCTCCTGAAACGTTATTTTTGACTTGCGCGGTGTTAGAACTTTAAGGATATGTTGCGTGGTGTTGCAGGTACGCGGACCACAAGGGCATGTCTCGGGACGAGGCGGAGATGGAGTATCTGAAGATCGCGCAGGACCTCGACATGTACGGCGTCAACTACTTCGCCATCAACGTATGTATAACAATAATTAAAAGAAACTTTTTAAGGGTGCGTTTCCACTGAAGCGGAGCGGAGCTTAGCGGTGCCCGAGTTGACCAATCGTGCTATTCCAATTTACAGCGGAATGACAGCAAAGATTTCGAGCATGGTGATTGGTCAATTCGGGCACCGCTAAGCTCCGCTCCGCTTCAGTGGAAACGCATTCATGTACCATCGAAGAAATTGATTCATAGGCAGTTGACGGACCCACGCAAGACCCATGTCATTTGGTCAGATTATGTCAATTCAATGTATGTCGATGTCGTGATCTGTTGGCTGAGTTTGACACTACGCGACCAAATTACGTAGGTCTGCAATCTGCCTAGGAATCAATTTCCTCGATGGTACTTACTTGCCCATTGATACATCTCATTTGTTTCGGATTCGGATACTTGCCGAGCGTTTTTATCTGCGTGTCCAAGCGGTCGATATACTTTGCAAGGACTCGATCTGCCGCACTCAGTCGAGTTTTAATGGCTACTTAATTGTAATTTAATAAGGGTATTGACATAAACTCCATACATTTACTATTCAACTAGCTGTTGCCCGCGACTTCGTCCGCGTGGACTTCAGTTTATAGCGCGCGGTGTCAACAAAATTGGTGTCAAATTTAAAAGCTTTAAAGTAAATCAAAATACCCAAGAACAGCTGTGCAGTGTGCACATAATATTTCATTTTTTTAATTAAATAAACTTTATTTATACCAAATTTAAAGCTTATTTAGCCCCCCCATTACACAACTTTACCCATAAACTCATTGGTAGGTTTAAAGTTACGTCACTGTATAGATAAAGTACTGAGTAGTGACTTATTCAATAACTCGAAAAACCGAGTACAATATGGTGCCACCTCTTAAGGAAAGACTTATGAGCAAGCGATAGCGAGATGTAGGCGACTCTTAGCGCTATCTGTTATGAATTTTTGGAGCTAACTTAATTTCAACAAATTTACGCATTTTCACCCCCTTACAACCCCTTTTTCCAGTTAAAAAGTAGCCTATGTCCTTTCTCAGGCTTTAGACTATATGTGTACAAAATTTCATTACAATCGGTTCAGTAGTTTTGGCGTGAAAGCGAGACAGACAGACAGACAGAGATACTTTCGCATTTATAATATTAGTATAGATTCTTAATCAAATTCAAGTTTAATAAATGTGCGGTTGTTAGTGGAAAAATAATAAAAGTTATTGTAAACTTTATAAAACAGTATATATAATAATTATTTTCGTATTTTCTATTTTCCAGAACAAGAAAGACACTGATCTGTACCTGGGAGTTACTGCACTCGGCCTAAACATATATGAAAAGGTATTCCTTCAACAATTTATTATAATATTAAAATATACTTATCATAATATAATTATTAGGAAATTACTACGAATAACAAGGGAAATTAAGTTATTTGCATTAAAAATAGATTATGCCACCATTAAACAATACTCGTTTAAATGGCATAGGTCGGCTATCTGCCAATGAATCAACTTCCATGATAGTAAGTACAATACATTTCTACCTGCTCTGCGACCGGACTATAGTCCCCTATAACCTGTCCACAGGACAACAAGCTGGCGCCGAAGACGACGTTCCCGTGGTCGGAGATCAAGCACATCTCGTTCGACGACAAAAAGTTCGTCATAAAATTCGTCGACAAATCCGTCAGCAACTTCATCTTCTTCTCGCCGAAGGGCATGAACAAGTTGGTATGGTGATGGTTTGATATTTCCCATGGTTAACTTAGTATCTAAGATAGGCCATAGCTATAAGATCGTTCAGCGAAATTATAAGGGAAACGGCGCATGGTTTTTTTATCGGGCTTTGGCCCACCACACATACCCACCACTGTATCTCCTGTGTCGCCAGGATCGACAGCGGTATCCATGGGCGCCGGCAGGGGGGTGCACTTACACCCCTTGGGAATCTCGGGATCAACAGGAATTATTGAAATAAGAAGCATTTTGTAACCCTATTACCATTCCGTACAAGGATAGTTCGTAATGTTTCGGCACTAAATGTATTATGTTGACGTAAATAGACAGTCACAGCTGTTGTTCGTGAAAAGTAAAAAGAAAAAAGAAAGAAAACTAAAATCTGCACCCCTTGGAAATTATTTCTGCCGGCGCCCATGGCGGTATCCAACCCCGAAAACCCTTTGATATGATCTCAGGGAGCCCGAGAGACATGCTAAAGCTGTCTTGGGACTCGCAATGAAATTTTACGTGGGAGAGCCATGCTTCAGCACGAATGGGCCGGCTCGACCAGAGAAATACCACGGGCTCACAGAAAACCGGCGTGAAACAGCGCTTGCGCTGTGTTTCACCGAGTTAGTGAGTTTACCTTAGGCCCAATCCCCTACTCTTTTCCCTTCCCTACCCTCCCCTACCCTATTACCTCCTAAAAGGCCGGCAACGCACCTGCAGCTCTTCTGATGCTGCGAGTGTCCATGGGCGACGGAAGTTGCTTTCTATCAGGTGACCCGTTTGCTCGTTTGCCCCCTTACTAAGAAAATAGGAGGAGTAGGTAGAAAGCATGCAGTCAGCAGTGCACAATGTCTACTAATAACATACAATAGCTGCCGATAACTTTGATACGTTATTGGTAGCTGATATTTACCAATAACTCCCTGTATCACTCATTTCGTCAATAGTTTGTCCTTTTTCGCCCTGCTCACTCCTCGCTCCGCCAAAGAGACCTAAAATCGAATACTTTTTCTTTCAATGGCGATCTAGTTGCGCGTGGCCTGTGACAATATTAGCTTTTTCATGTTTTATCATAATGTCAATGCACTACAACTAACTTTTTAATGACTTTTGGAGAACTTTAGTTTTGTCCTCGTAGTTCACCTTTAACCATAATATGTACAGTCGGGGCATTTTAATAGGCCACATTTGACATCTGTCAGATTAATCTCCATAGTGAAGTGAACTGCGTAAAAACATCGACCAAAACGAATATTTATATTTGAATATTTATAATTTTATACGTTTGAAACAAACTCCTGTCCCATTATTACTTTTTCTTTTGCAAATTCAAGGAGCAAAATAATAAAAGTACATAATTTACAAAAAAATATGCATTTATTCGCTTGAATTATAAAAACTGTTAAATGTAGTATTATCATTATTCGTTTCACATAAATATGTGTTACTTTCACAGCGTGGTTATTAATTTATGGGGATATTTCGTTACAAGTAATCAATGCATCGATACTATTTATTCGCTTTCGATTTTTAGGGTAACTTCCCTAGAATTTAAAAAGAAAAAAGGTCGGCTGACGTAACATTGTAACGACGTGCAATTATTAAGATCAGAATTTGTTTAATACGCTTAGAATTGTTTATCAGTAAAAGCAAATCGTTAAATAATTCGTATCGGTCATATTTACAATAAGTATGTAATCGTAATTGAAAAAAGTTAATCAATTGTGGAGTTATAACAAAACGAAAATATTTATTTTTTATGTACGTCGCTATAAGGTTACCAGGTACAATTTTGATGAACTGTCAAATGTGGCCTATTAAAATGTCCCGACTATAAACAGTGAATCCCAAGAGTTATGAAAGTAACAATAGTGTACGACTATGTTTACTTTTATTACCATAATATTATTATCCTGGCGTGTCTCTCACTTCATCGTATGTGGTAGATCTTGGACCTGTGTATCGGCAACCACGACCTGTACATGCGGCGGCGCAAGCCCGACACCATGGAGGTGCAGCAGATGAAGGCGCAGGCCAAGGAAGAGAAACAGGTGAGCTGGGAATTACTTTAACGTGCGGTTGCAGCTTACAGCTAGCTGTCTGAACTGTCATGAACTTCATTGTCTATGGCAGGGGTCACCAATTAGTTTTGCTCGGGGTCCATTTTAAAAAATGATATGACCTTCGCGGTCCACACATTTTATTAAAAAAATATTTATTAAACAAAGGTAATAACATAAAACAAAATTACAAATTTTTGTAGCTATTGAAACTGGTGTAAGCTATTGACATTAAATCCTGGAGATGTTCATCAGGAAGTCGAGACCGAAATTTATTTTTAAGGAAGTTTATCTTCGAAAATGCTTGGTCCGCATACAATGGGTCACTGCGGTCCGGATGCGGACCGCGGTCCGCCATTGGGTGACCCCTGGTCTATGGTAACAGTTTTGACTTTTGAACTTTTTAAAAGTCAATAAGTTGTAAAGTCAAATGGTGTAAAGCAGGTCTTTCCACTTATTTGTACTGTGACTCCCTTGGGACCGGGATGTATGAAAGACTTGTATAATGGGCGAGGCGTTTACTCGATTTGGTTGTGTTGACATGCGACGCCTCTGGGACAATGTTGCGACGCCCTGGGGGTTCGCGACGCACAGTTTGGAAAGCCCTGGTCTAAAGGGCCTGCCCTGTAAAATTTTGACTATTTTACAGGGCAGGTCGTTTAGTCGGTTTTCAATTCTTTGATTATATGGTATTGTAAGGTTGATGTTATTTTTCTGGGTTCTTATATTTCGTCTGAAAATATTCGTTAATCATGATGCGTTTCTTTATCCTGTCTCTAAAGGCCTATAGCAAAACCAAAAGGAATTGAACGGTTTTGACGTAGAATTTTTATTGAGCTCACTTGAACTAATCTGTATAACCCACTCGAGAACTTCAGGATAGTGTGGCGGTACCCATAATAATTAGCCTCACACTCCTGCATCTGCAACGACAAAATATATACGTCTGAAATGACGTCAGCGGGCTTCGGCCTGACCGAGCATGCTGTGTCGCTCGGTCGGAAGATCTTCCTTTTCGGGCTCCACTCGCATCGTTAAAATAGTAAGCATCTTTATACTTGCAGCGTCGTCAGATCGAGCGCAACAAGCTGTCCCGTGAGAAGCAGCTGCGCGAGGCGGCGGAGCGCGAGCGCGCCGCCATGGAGCAGAGACTGCTGCAGTACCAGGAGGAGATCAAACTGGCCAACGACGCGCTGGTCAGTATCTGTCTGGCTGTCAGTAACTATATACAGGGCGCAACAAGCTGTCCCTCGGGAAGCAGCTGCGCGAGGCGGCATTCGGCGGAATACAAATAACAAGTATTCAAATTATTTTTCTAAAGATAGAGAATTAAAAAAAAAACTAATATATCCAGACTTATGGAAAGTTCGTTATGTATGCAGATGCGGTTTTACTATTTGCATGTTTGCGAATACTGCTTGTAAAAAATATAATAAGAATATACCTGCAAGTAAATGTATATTGTTTTGTAGGTTTGGAGGCAAATATTCTAAAGAATATTTACCCTGCCTAACTGTCGATCTGTCTGTCTGTACTTATGTTCGGAAATAAATTTGTCGGTCAGTAAGTCTGTTGATAATATTAAAGATGAAAGGAAACAAGATGAAATACTTACAGAATGAAATTTATTATGAGGATGATGAAAGAGCAAGAAATAGCTCAGAAAAGAGTATAGAAAAGCACAAATGATAACATGAGATGAAATTATGAATTATGAGAATACGATCGAACTACGTAAGCGAAACGGTATAAGTAAGAGGGACACAAGCGGTGCGTATGGGAGCCTACAGCGGAGTGGCGTGTGCGCTCGTCGTTTCTCGAAGCCGGCGCGCTCGGCGACCGGTTGTAAGGGAGACGGGCACACGCCGCGCGGAAGCGATACGCGTAGCGATTTTGTCGAACACATAATATCGCTACAGTTTAATTAATCTGTTAAGGTTTCATTTAAGTCAAAAAAGTAATCGTATCATTTTGAAATCACAGCGTCGCAGCGAAGAAACAGCAGAACTGTTAGCGGAGAAGGGGCGAGTGGCGGAGGAGGAGGCGTCACTATTGGCGCAGAAAGCGGCTGACGCTGAGCGGGAGAACGCGCGACTCCGACTGTCCGCCATCAGGACTGAGGAGGAGAAGGTGAGAATCGACATTTACGTACTAGATGTTGACACTATTTACGCTTAGAACGAGGCTCAGTATGTCTGGCCAAAATGCCGATCATTTAAATGTCACGTATTAACCTCACCTAATAAAAATGCGGTTAGAACTCATTGGCAGCACGGTATCGCCTTTTTCCGTCGCCCTTTCTCTTTCTGTCGCTTAGAACTGCCATTTGCTAGACCGAGACAGAAAGCATAATGCGATAGCCTCGAGGATTCCGCCGCGTGCTATCGCTGAATTTTCATAACATATACAGCATACGTCAATTGTTTGTTTACGAAATGGTATAATATGTCAAACGTTGGTTTGTGGTTTGATAGCTAGAAGTACAGGTTTAAACTTTATATTGTATACTCTCGCTCTCCCAGGTGCATCTGGAGCGCAAGACACGCGAGGCGGAGTTCCTCACAGCACGACTGGTGGAGGAGTCTGAGCGGCGCGCGGCGGAGGCGGACCGGCTGAAGGCGGAGCTGCTGGCCGCGCGCGTCGCCGAGAAGCAAGCCAAGGAGAAGCTGCTCAACTTCCTCAGCCGCACCTCCACCACGTCGCTGCCGGCGCCGGTGAGTTATACACGCATGTACGCACGCGTGTGACATAATGTGACAAGAAGGTGGGAGGGGTCCTAAGTTTTGTGACATCACATTTAAAATTTAAATTGAATAGTGTTTAAAATATTGAGGTGGTTATATAATTTTTAGATGCAAAATTGCTGTGACGTCACACTAGGAAGGGGGGGGGGGGGTCTCACAAACGTGAGACCAGTGCCGATCCGTAGTCCAGTGATACTAACACCCTTTATCAATGAAAATCAGCACTATGAATGACATCTTTCCTTATCAGGAGTTGCCGAACTTCGGCACGGCGTCAACGTGTTCACTGCCGGCGGAACTTCGCGCGGAGACTCATGAGCTGGACACCGACGCGACCGCATACCAGCTCGTGTCTGATGATGACCCGCACATACACCGCCTGTCTGTCGAGATAGAGAAGGAGAGGTTCGTATATTTTTCTCTTTTACAAACCGCGTCTAAATTGAGATGGAGAGAGAGAGGCATATACATCCGTCACTCTCACACACTGCCTGTCCGTTAAAATAGAGAAGAGGAGGTAGAAACGTCCGAGACGAAAGAGAAGGAAACGTATATGTGTGTAGATGACTACAGGAAGCGTTTTAAGATCTTCCCGCCTTCTGTATAACGATGGTGCACGGTAAATGTTTAGGTCCTCCTTTAAAACGTTACGTAACAATTTGAAACCATCATTTATTGTCGCAACTTTTTTAAATATAATTATTCATAAAACTCTACATAATATTGTTACAATTATTTAAATCTCACCAAAGTAATTGTTTGACGGCGAGATGCATATTAGACTGAAGAAAAGCGATAGATGTTAAATATTATTTTCTAATCGAATATCTCTAAATGTAATAAATATCGATCTAGCTAGGAATCATTTTATGAAAATGATTCCTAGCTAGATCGATTTATCACCCCCGAAACCCCCTATATACTAAATTTCATGAAAATCGTTGGAGCCGTTCCGAGATTCCAATTATATATATATATATATACAAGAATTGCTCGTTTAAAGGTATAAGATTTAATTCCAGGGTGGAATACCTAGCCAAGTCGAAACATCTACAACAACAACTCGACTCCCTACGCTGCGAGTTCTCAGTACTCCGCGTGGAGGCGGGCGCTATGGACCTGGACAGACTGCATGAAGCCCAGGCGAGAGCTGGAGATGACAAGTATAGCACACTTCGCCGTTTGAAACAGGGCTCAACTAAAACCAGAGTGGCGTTCTATGAAGAGCTCTGAGGGGGGGGGGATTGTTCTTAGTGTATGTTTAAATGGGTATCTAGCCTTTGTAAAGAAGCTACAATGCAGTATGGAAACGGGATATGGTATTAATATGGAGCTTCCTCACTTCTTTGACTCAACTAAGACCCGGACTAAAAGGAGCTGGGAGAGGGGATTTGACTTTGTGCAGTTTAAAGGGATGTCTATCTCCTTGTCTAAACATGTGATTCGAAGACGCTGTATGGGACTAAAATGTAAGCTTACTCTTTTCCTTGGCTCCACTAGGACACGAGTGGCATTCTATCAAACTTTACATGAATGTATTAATTAGCTGTGCTGTCCTTATCGATTTGTGAGCTGCATGGCAGATATTTATTATCTCGGACTCGAATGGAAGCGCAAAACGTGACTAAAGCCTGAACATTAGGCGACCTAGCAGAGCCATGTCTTGCGGCTAAATATTCTTTAAATTAAATTCAGATAATTTACGATTTACGCGGTAACTAAGATACGCTGCATCGCTCTAGTACTATGAGATGTGTCGCATTGCGTTGCTTTGATGCCGCATAGTGGGTCTTACCTTAAATTGGTAATGAGTAATGACGGTACCAGGGGAGCCCGACCTGTTATTGTTAAAGCTATTTGCATATCTGGATTAAAGTTAACTCCGAATTTAATATCGTGTTATCTCTCGTATGATACGAATAACAAGAGGTTTTACCCAGATCTGCGTAAGTCGGCTTCAGAGTTTACAGAATATTGTCAGTTCCTCTAGGGCAAGTTACAAAACGCTTGTTTATTTTATATTCATGATTACAAGATTTCTTGTAAATTATTTACATGTTGTCATTTAGGTTAGAACTCGTCCGCACAACTGATCATTATGATTGATATAAAAATGTATTTTGTTGTTTTTTCTCAGTTGTGCTAATAAAGTGCCAATTAAATTAATACAAAAAGTTCAAAAATGCAACAAAATCATTCTCTCGTGTACCTTTCTCTGTGCTTTTGTAAATAAGCTATGAATTAGATAAGTTATATTTTTATACTAAAGTAGATTAGGACGTATTAACAAATTGTTTTACAATTTTAGAAGAAACTTTTTAGTTTTGTAGACGGGTAGTAAGATTAACGCCTCAGTAAGAATGTCCTTCTTCATGTAAACATTCTGATTTTCTAGTCCCGTCGACACAATATAATCGAAAACTAATATTTGAAGTAAGTAAAAAGATACCTTATTTATAACATGTCTTCCGAATAAAACTGATCTCACATTTGTCAGCACCGTACGCACGTTACACACCGTACACACGCCGTATGCGCCGCAAAATTCGTTGTATGCAATGATATGAACCTCGCACATTCAGGCGCTTTGTAGGCGACGCTGCGGGGTGGGCCGGTCAATTTCGCCGCGTACGCCCGTCGATATCTGCGGCTGCCCACGCCGCGTACACAAAGCACACGCCGTCTGCGTTACTGCATGTAAAGGTCTGTGTGGTCCACGGCGGGCAGCCGCGGACATGCGCCGTCAGTGCCCGCCTGGCACCACCGGCGCGGTCCTTTTGCCCGCTGTGTGCGTTGGTAATATAGGATTCCCTTTGTGCTATCGTTCGCGGCGAAACTGACCGGCCCGCCCCGCCCCATCGTCTCCAAAGCTCCTCACCCGCACCGTACGCGCCGCATTTAGAACACGCAATGCGGCGCGTACGACGCGTACGTTGCTGATGAATGTGTGATCACCTTTAGCCTTCCGTCATCTTAGCCTCACCACAGTACAATTGTGAATATATAGTCACATTCCGAAAACTAGGATCAGCCGTTTTTGTATGACCTACATGTGCCTTTCGGGGTTATAAATGTATTTATTTTAATCAATGATTAAAGTTGTCCAGATTAGCGCAAGTGGGCATAGAAATCTATTACTAGAAATATTTATAGTGAGTGTAGCAAAGCGCGCCACCCCGACAAGTGCGCCATACCTTCAATCAGCACTATGGAATAGGCATGATGACTATTTTTTTTTTAATTAGTAATTGAAAGACCTTTAAAAATAGAAACATCGGTGAAAGAATTACTCTGATAGCTTAAAAATTCACCAAGATATGACAATTCAAACAACTCATAAAATGGACCTGCCCGAAACGCTCCATACAAAATGCAACTCGATTATGACGTCACCTTAGAGCTGTTTGTAGGCATCGCGGGAGATTTTTGTTCGGTAGCTATATTAATTATCGCGTTTATGAAAGTGGTTTCATAACAAAAGTTGCTTTAAATTACATAAGCTATCGAACGGTATACAAATATTAAGAAATTTAATTGAAAAAAAAATCGAATATCCAACTTTGAAGGCGCATAACAAAAAAAAAATACAAAAACTATCAAGCTGAAATTTTGGAAATTTTTTACCGTTATTTCTTTATTTCAATAACAAAATTCGCTAATCTTTGACCTTGTCATCATCCCAATTATATCTATATATGGCGCACTTTGCCACACTCACTATATTTTAATTTGCCAATAATCTGGGCTAGATGTTATAAACAAAATCCATTTTAGCTAGAGAAAATATATGAAGCCTTTTAGGGTGAACCTAAACGAGCGTAATTTGTGAGTTGGGAGTCGCAGAATTTCAGTCGCGTTAATATTTTTTCATACAAATCATGACTTACAAAATTACGCTCGTGTGAATCAAACAGGACTTTTGTATGGAACTGAATGTAGCAGAATTTCTGCCAGCCGAAATTCTGCAACTCACAAATCACGCTCTTTTGGCTTCATCCTTAGTGTTAAGTATTTTTGTACACTATATTGTCTTTTATAAAATCTAGAACTGAAAAAGCTATTGGTAAAATGTGCCTTAAACATATGTGGCTTTATGTATCTTGCTGTGTTGTTGCATATTTTTAAAGGAGTAAATGGAGTTCTTTTATGTTGCATTACTTAATAGTTATAATATAGGATTCCCTTTGTGCTATCGTTCACGGCGAAACTGACCGGCCCGCCCCGCCTCGTACTACTCATAAATGATAATATTTATTCCGTTTCGAATGAATCAGACTATACTATAATATAATATAATAAGTTTAATCATTCTTTTAACCCATGACATTACGTCTTATTATATAAATATTAATTTTAGGTCTGGAACATACATAAATATAAATATATACAATATAAATAGTCGTATTTACAGTAGTAAATCGATGAATGGAATGGATTTACAGAAATAAAAAGTAGATAAACAGTAGGATCAAAATATGAACAACTTGAAAGTATGCAACAGCATCACAAAATAAAATTATGAGAATCTATTTTGTAAATAATATATTTATATCAAAACTGAAAAATCGTTTTATTTCATAAAGTATAAGTTGCAAATTGGTTACTTTGTTTTAAATAAAATAAGGATGTAAAATACTTGCTTAAATTAGATATTGATAGAAGTTTATATGGTGGTTTTTGGTTTGGCAGCAAAAATAAATGAAACAAGATTAACATACAACTTGCATATTTATGTTAAAAATATAACAACTATATCTCTGTTGCTTACAATTTATGTATATACATCTCAAATGTCTTTCAATAACTTATATACAAGCAATATTGCTAATAATATACAAACTATTTATGAAAATTGTGCTGAATATTCTTTACACCTACATAAAAGCGCAATTTGAATACATTCATATTATAAATAAATTATAACATTATTTGACTCCTTATCAATTCAATTCTCGGCGGAAATAGAAAATGGTTGTGTAACTAATTGGAACAACAAAATAATAAATCATAATACTAATCCTTCACTGAGATCTCACAAACATTAAATTGGGTAAATAACTAGAGATGACTATGCTCATTGATTGGGCAGTATCATTGTGAATTTTGATGTCTGTCAAACAAAATGTTTCAGCTTCAACAAGAAAAACTAAGCTCCAGGTCTCATCGCAAACATACTCAAGCCTTGTTATACAACCTCTTATAACTAATGCCGCCGCTGCTGTCACAGAACTCATTCATAATTATTCTACACAGGAACAAATGGAACATAATAATAAGTACTAGAATGGAGATCCAGATTAGAGGGTTGAGACCTCCCAAGCTGTGGCCGTGCTTGTGAAGAGCGATGATGTGATGCTCGTGGGCCGGGGCTTCCACCACCTCGTGGACGTGGATAGCATGCCTCAGGTCCTCCATGTGCTGCTTATCCGCGGTTATGTACAGGATCGCCGTAAGAGGCTCAGTCAATTTCACCGGGAAATATTTCCTATATGGTCCCAATTGTACAGGGGAGTCGAGGCATCCGGCGTCGCACGCGTAGTATGTCTTGTCAGACCTATCTAGAGCTACAAATATAGCTGCCTTGTTATCTTCCTGCAGAATAACACTGATATTGACATGAGTCATGTTGCCGTAGTTCACTCGACGGAACAAAAAGTCCCTGTGGAGTTTGGAAGGATGTATGTTATACTCCAGGTGTTGGTTACTAAATCTCAAGCTGCCAAAGCTGAGTATCACAGCCTGGTTCACTCCACTCGCTCCAGCTTTTAAGAGATTGTGACAGCCCTGCTTCTCTAATGTCAGCATCCAAACACTGGTCACTGCATTCAAGTTCCCCAGCGAGTTGACTGGCTTCCATAAATTGAAAGCGTCCAAAGTCGAGTAGCCTTCGTAACATCCTTCAGAATATGTTAGTGTTCTGAGGATTTCGGATTTTATTGCCGGTTTTATATGCTCCTCGTATTCGTAGCTCCGCACTTGGGAGAGGATGGCATATATTGTAGCATTAATGCGGTCACCGTTGATAACACCATCAGCTTTTGAGTCCGATATGTAAAAGCCAGTAAACCATAGATTCTGCCATACTCTGGAATGATTTTCTTTGAGTTGGAGCATGGCAACTCTATCACCAGTCAGAGCGATCACCTTCTCCATCTGTTCAATAGCCTTCTTCTCAACAATGTCCTTGTGTTTAGAGTAGTCTGCCTGTTTGATGGGCTTGCTGTACTGTACTGTTGTAAATATGACTAAATCTACACCATCTCTTGCCTCCACTTGTATGGTGTTGCTCAATTTTCTTGTAACAACAGACGCAGCTATGACATTATCACTATCAGGTAGAGGCACCATCCCAGTCACAACCTCATACTCCTTTGCGTCTACTCCTTGGTGCAACCTTATTGTCTGTTTCACAGATGTGGGCCAGTCCGATAGCCTCGGTATAGACATGTGCAAGCTCTTGGGAACATTCAAAGGATTGTTGATAAAAATTTCTTGCACAAACAATGAGGGAATAGTTCTGTGTGCATAGTACTCATAAGAAACTCGTATACCTGTGCTACTGCACTGAAATCTGTGGACTATCCCATTTTTATAATCCACTAAAGTCGATTCCTTCATATCTAAGTCGTCTATAATGTACAGAGGGTGGTAGAACACAGGTAGCGATAGTGTACGACCGTGTTTGATGTTGAGATGAGCGTCGTGTTCTAGCGACATACCCACCAGCCCGTTTCCAATATAAGGCACATAGTTGTGGCTCAGCGTCGATAACGTCGCCGATGACTCCAGCCGCAAATAAGCGTCGTAATCGTTTATTGCATCCTGATAAGGGTTAATGAAGTTTCTATGACATACGTTCTGGTGACTTGTAACGGAACGTTCGGAATTGAATAGAGAGTTCCACAACGTTGGTCCGATATAAAGTACTAAAAACACAACCACTAGGACTATTAACACTAGTTTCTTTCTGGTCAGCGGGCCGTCTGTGAATCTGTTTATTCGCCTGACAATTTCTCCGACTCTTCGGCTCATGTCGCCGCTGTTGCTTGGCCTTTCCATCACATTTACAACTTGAATTTAAACGCTAATTACAATTTAAGTAAGATTACTGATTGTCATCGTTATGACCGGCGTAAATCTTAATTGCGATACATAACAAACGCTATAAAAATTACAAAAAATTACTTCAAATTGCAATGCAAACCTTCTCCATGAAATGACATTGATAATTTGAGTTGAGTATGTGACAGTTCAATGACATGTGACAATTCGATAACTTGACATTTGTCATCTGATGATTTGTCTCTGGTATTAAAAAAAATAAGGCCTCAGCCTTGAATTTTGCGGGCAGCAGGGCCGGAACGGTGGCGGCGGCGGCGCGGGTAGCCTTTAGCACGCAGCGAGCCGCTGTTTTCGAGAACCGGTCCATATGTCGCGTAGCGACATCTATTAGGCCTCTTTAGAACCTTTACGCCTAATAGATTGCGTCGCTTATCGATAATTTATAACTCGGAATGAGGTTAGTAGCGTCATCTTTGGGGTAATGATGCAACTATTATAACTCTTTGTTGGGATATCTGTTATTTTTACCAGATATTTTCCTTTTTTATTAACTATTTCATAATTAAAAAGTATTGTTTTAAATTACATCTACCTAAAGATTTTTAACTTTTTAACTTAATTTTTTTTTTAAATTGCTGATGACTTTTAATTCGCGTCCTTTGACCGCTACCACTGTCAACTTTAAAAAAAATATACCGGCTCGAGGGTATAAAAACTCCCCGGCTGGTCATGACTTTCTTTTTCATCACTTTCAAAGGACCCCCCGTTTTTGATGAGTGCGTGTTCAGTGTTGTGTTTGTAGGATTTTCCAAGTTTCTTGTCTTTTAATACCTTTTATTGTAAATTCAGTTTAATTCTGTATTTGGTTTTTATTGTGGCGAAAATCACATTATATATTTGTCTAAATTGTAAAATTTCTCTTTGTGATAGACCACGTGTTTGAAGGCTTCTTGTTTCAACCTTTTATTTTGTAAAGTAGATTCTTATTTGTAATATTAACTCTCTAATATTAATTCTTTCACCGTGGTCAAGTTATTTTCTTGGTTTTCTTTGTTGTAATAACAAAAATGGCCCTGACCTAGTTTTGAATGTCAATGTCAGAGGTTCAATAACCTTTTGCTCTTTAGTAATCGTATTTTGATTTCTTAATTCCCTTTTTAATTAGTGTTTTTTTAATGTTTGTGATGGACCCTGCAACCACGTGCTCGAAGTCTTCGGGTGGAGAACACGTGCTTGCAGGGGGGGTCATCAACAGCGTGAACACTCTCCTAAGGCCTGCCTCGAACATTCCAGGGGTTCACCGTCTGGAGCAACTCCTTGTTCACCGTCTGGAGCAACTCCTTGTTCACCGTCTGGAGCAACTCCTTGTTCACCATCTGGAGCAACTCCTTTGCTACGTCCTGAGTAGCTCTGCTACGTTCCGGAGCAGCTCCTTGAACTGTGCTACGTTCTGAAGCAACTCTTCTGCCACGTTCCGGAGGTTCTACCACCCCACCGGCTTGCCACGTGTCAGCCCATGCCGTCTGGCTGACGCGCCATCTGACGCCACACACCGTACCTGCCACCACATACGGGATCCCGTACACTGCCACCAACACCTGGCCATCGACGCTGCACCTGTTGCCGGGATCGCGGAGGCTTGAGGAGCTCGCTGCCTGTCCCCAGATAAGTGTCGTGTCCCTAAACCCGAGAGCTAAGACCGTGAAATAGACCGAGGCTAGGTTTCGTGCCCGCGTTTCCCTCTCTCCGCTGGCTACTAGTATTTTTTTTTTTTATTTAAATAAATTTGTTATTTATTAATTCTTTTTTTTATTTATCTCTTTTTATTGTCCCTGTGCCGGCCAGGTGACACATATAAATCTATACATTGGAACGCGCCGCTCCCACCGCCCCGCTGATTTCGAGCCTCGAGGCATTGGCCTTCAGACAACTTCCAACGCCGTTCCTCGAGCGAGGCACTTCGACAGAACACGGGTCACGCATGAGCTCATCTTTCATGAAGGAGCTTCATGGTTTATGTAGCCGCTGCTATATTATATCTGCTTTATTGCTGTTGTCCTTTCGAGGCTTTTAGTATTATTATAGCTTGATTTATAGCAATGGTACTATAAATCAAGCAATGGCTTATAGTCAGGGGTGCACACAATGGCACACAAGTAAAAGGCGGCAAATGAAACACTAATAAAATCTTCTAGTTCTATACTAAATACATTAAATATCACATAACATCGATCAATATTTAGTGAAAAGCACCAACTGGTTTCAATATCTAAGCATGAAATTCGATTCGAAATAATAAATTAATATTAACTACAATAAAAATTTCTTACACAATTTAGTACTTAATTATCAAGATTGAAGTGAAACACAAAATTAGTTCTTAGATGACAATATGAGTTTATATAAAGTACAAACATGTATGACGTAACATAAGTTTTCATCTACAAAAACAGATACAGTACCCAGTATATAAATCTTGATTAAAATATTTCCAGATAGAGCAAGATGGTCTATAAACATTACTGTATAATATACTACAACTATATATTATAATACAGGAAAAAAAAATTATATAAATACATGACATATTATATTTTAATGTATTTATAATTTTTTTTCCTGTATACAAAAATGCTTTCTTGCCTTATTTAACCTTAGAAAATATTCTAAAAATCCACTTGGAAAAATATTAACTTCTCTGTAGACGATACAGTTAAGATTATTTAATATCATTATTGCTAACATTCATTTACGGCTTTAATATATAGGTAATTTTTACATCGAGAAAAAAGGTATTAGTTAATCAATGCTTTTAAAACGTCAGTGCACGAAAAAAAAATAGAAATATAGAAATAATTTTTAATATAATTAATTAATGCCTTTATTACATATATCTTAAAAATATAATCTAAAACAATAGAGATTCTTATTCTTTTTTAAAGTAGTTACTGAGTTCTTGAATAAAAAAATTCATAAAAAATATCCAATTCAATAACAGATAATTCGAATTCATTTCAAAACGCAAACGTTTTTAGTCCATAAACAACATAAAATATTAAACGGACGGATTACATTGATAAAATTGAAATAGATGAGAAAAAAATCTGGAATGATTTTAAAATGTAAGATACAATTAATAATACTGATGATGATCATAGTTGAGGAGTGATTTTTCAAAAGGGCTTATTTCCACTTTTGGTAAAAAAAAAACTATGAATGCCATCGTAATAATTGTTATGTTGAAAACTAGCCGTCTGTTCAAAATCCAATGCAAAAAGTACATATTTCCCTAGCAAAACTGACAGTCAAAAAGCTCATTCTTGTACAGAAGGACACATTTCCAGTATAATTTTAAGCCATGGTTAGAAGCTTTTGAATTTTGAAACAAAAAGACGCATTTCCTATGGACTCTGCAAAAACCCCATATTAGTTTGAAGCAAAGGGAACACATTTCCTCTTCTTTTTTAAATAACCTAATTTCCCTGAAAATTGATTATTTCTGCAACGCTCTGCATGTTTTACAATTTCCTTGTCGGCTATATTCTATTCTACAGTTTTTAGGGTTCCGTACCCAAAGGGGATAAACGGGACCCTATTACTAAGACTTCGATGTCTGTCCGTCCGTCCGTCCGTCTGTCTGTCTCCAGGCTGTAACTCAAGCACCGCTATAGCTAGACTATTGAAATTTTCACAGATTGTGTATTTCGGTTGCCGCTATAACAACAAATACTAAAAACAAAATAAAATAAATATTTAAGGGTGGCTCCCATACAACAAACGTTATTTTTTCTGCCTTTTTTGCTCTATATCAGTAATGGCAACAGGTAGGCACATGATATTTTGACGAAGGCCCTTATTGTATGTCTACGTCAATAATTAATAATGATATTAAAATAAAATAAAAATTTATGGGGGGCTCCCATACAAAAAACACAATTTGGCCTATTTTTGTTCTCTAACGGTACGGAACCCTTCGCGCGCGAATCCAACTCGGACTTGGCCGATTATTTTTTGTCATTTTTAACTGACACTTTGGCAGTTGGATGTCATTGAGTGTCAATGTCAAAGAAAAGCTCGCGATCTTTACAAATTACAATTCGTCATTTCGAGATAGCTCATAGCTTTCAAGAGATTTTATAATATATTTTGATTTTGAGAAAAAAACTATAAGTAGTTAAATATTTTTCATAATAAATGATACGAAAATTGCTGAAAAAACTGTACGAGAAATTAACAGCGGAGGGACAAAAATATGATTTTTAGTGATATAAAAGTGTAATTTGAATAAATTAGTTTCTTATAGGTATGCATTGTTTCACTTCAAAAAGCCTTATTTCCAAAAGCCTTCATTGCAAATGGACTCATTTCCGGTTGTTTCAGCCAAAAGGCCATATTTCCAAACTATTATTTTTAATTAATTTAAATCTAATTATTAAAGAACAACTATTTCAATTACTTCAGAATACTGTTATTCGGCTCTGTAACACAGAATAAAAAAAATATTTAAAGATTCCATAACACAGCAGGTGCAGGTTTTTCTCGATTTCCAAAAAAATGCTTAACATGGAAATAAGCCCATTTGAAAAATCACTCCTCAGTTATACAAGTGCTGTATAATATGCAATGGAATATAAATTATAAGGAATGATAAGAGATTTTTATTATTATTGTACTTAGGTAAAAATATTTTAGAACAGATTTCTTCAGTTCAATTTACTAGCTAGATACCTAGATTAGTCTTATTAACATTTCAGTTTAAACTTCTTTAGTCTTATTAGTTTCGTTAGGATAGTATTTCAAAGACTGCAACGGCAAGTTTAAATATGACGAAATGTGACTACGCTTAATGTATTATTGCTATCACTGGAATAGAAAACGGAACTTTACCCAACTTTGCCGCGCGCAGTATTAAACAAAATCTTGTCTATGGATTTAATTTTTTTATGGAAGAAAATGTTATAGGTATACATCTGTATTATAATTAGTCTTCTTAGTCTTCCCTTTTTGTATTACAATTGCTTATGCCGCGGCCGCACATGCGTCTATCGTCACAAATCTTCGTGCTATGAGACGATACCAATTACCATTGGATGATACACGCCAATCGTCCAATAGTATCGTCTCAAGCATGAAGCACTACGCATGTGCGGCCGCAGCATTAGAATCATGCGATTCTCAGATTGGAAGGGATTTTGATACGTATACCGTGGTATCAAGGTCTAATCTTGCTCGTTCGCCTGCCAGTCGCGGCCGGAGCGCAGCAACACAATATCTTCCTCCGAGTCGGTCTCCGACGGTGGTATCTCCTCTTCATCGTAGTACGGTTTGCGGACTATGTCGGCTATGTCTAAAAAAATATAACCAATTTAATATTCATAATATTTATCATTACCATTCGATAATAATAATTAATAACAAATTAATAACAACTTTATAACAACACTTTATAACAACTTTAAACGCAATATTTAACATATTTCCTGCGATGCCTACCAACTACAAAACCGTGACGTAAATATTTCGGTAGTAGTTTGTGTGCAGCATTTCGCCATTTTGTGTGATTTTTGATTTGTGATATTTTGGAGAATTTCTAGGCTAACAAAGTCATTCTTTTACTGATGTTTCTACTTTAAGATGTTTTTAAAAACTCATCAAGCCTACATAATGTTAGTCTTGATCAGTCGGTTGGGTTTGACATAATAACCTGACCAAATAGCAAGGTCCGCTTCCTGTGTTACCTTCATCAGGCACAAGCGGGCGCTTGTCATCAGCGGGCAGGGGCGAGAACAGGTAGTCCTGGCGCGAGTCGCGCGCGCGCCGCCGGCAGTCGAAGCAGCACGCTGCCAGCGCCACCAACCCCACGCCCACTACACCTGGAGAGATTGATTCATAGACAGTTGATTGATCAACCAAATATAGTCGACTGTCAAGTCAATGTTAGTTGTAATCTGTCGGCTTGGCGTGAAATAACTTTATTAAATTACGTGAGCGCGTTATCTACCTAAGCTTTTGCTACTTCCAATTGCGTGCGTGCTGCGGGCTGCGGCTCAATTTGGAACTAAAAAGACTCTTATATCAGAATCGTATCAGTTTACGGGGCAAGACTGATGCTTTCTTTCTTGCTAACCTTTAGTAATTAGAGCGGGATCGAAAAAAGTTATATACAGTATACTTACTTTATTTCCAATCTAAATATATAAAACTCAAAGGTGACTGACATGGTGATCTATCAACGCACAGCCCAAACCACTGGACGGATCGAGCTGAAATTTGGCATGCAGGTAGATGTTAAGACGTAGGCATCCGGGCATAGGATTTTGATCAATTCTACCCCCAAGGGGTTAAAATAGGGGATGAAAGTTTGTATACAATAATAATTAATACTTTTTAACGCGAGCGAAGCCGCGGGCAATAGCTCGTATAATATATTGACGCATCTTACCAGCTAACATGACGAACACGAGTCTCGGCAGACCCAGCACATCGTCATCCTTCTCCAGCTTGATTATCTGGTTCGCCGTCACGCTGCCTGACAACTGGTAACCAACATTTAATTACAAAATTATTTTTACTCCCTATACATGTAAAAAAGTAAACGACAGTAAACACATTCATAAACTACAGCAACATTCTTTCATTCTTTTATTCAATCTTAACCCCTGGTAAGTACTTTTGTTTCAATTTCACCTTCACTTCGCTAGTTTAGTTAGGAAAATAATATAATATTTATCTTAGGACTAACTATGACATGCCAACATGCGTTAGCGCTCTTATAATAATTGGCCTAAAGACAATTAGAAATTTCTATTAATTTCTAAGCTTTAATCTGCTTTACCATAATTTACAAATTCACACCTATTCTGCGTTATACCTTGACGTGCTTAGTCCGTGTGACGTAGCCATCGCCGGCCACGCTAAGCACGATCTCCCGGCCGGAGTAAGTGACGGGCAGCGCCAACACCCACCGGCCGCGCGCGTCCGTGGTGTTGGTGACCACCGCGTGCAGCGCCCGCAGCGGCGCCGCCGACACGCGCGCGTTTACGGGCTCGCTGTTGTAGTCTAACGCTAGACCTGGATATAAATGAGTATGGTATTTTTTTGGAAGTGTCTAACGTGCCGCTAGCGGTCGTTTAGCGATGCACGCTAAAATACCGTTATCGGCATAATAAGGAGGAAATCGCTAGTATGCCGCTAGTGGTATTTTAGAAGGAAGTGGCTAGCGTGCCGCTAGTGGTCTTTTAATAACGATGCCCACTAAAACACCGTTGTCGGCATAATAAGGAGGAAATCGCTAGTATACCGCTAGTGGTATTTTACCTTGTACAACAAAAAAAGAACTAGGTACTCAAATCGGACTTGTAGTTCCAGAGATATGCGAACATAAAGATAGATAGATAGATCGATTCTTTATTGCTCACATTACATTTAAATACAATCATGTTACTTAAACTATAAACTTAATATAATAAGTGGGCAAGAGCGGCCTTATCGCTATGAGCGATCTCTCCCAGGCAACCCTGTGGAAGAGGAAAATTTAATCCAGTAATAGTATGCGGGGTAAAGAATAACAGCTTAATCCTTCAGGCCCCGCGCGAGCACCGGTGATCGCGACAACAATAGAATACAATAGCAATTCCTGGAAATTCCGACTGAAGTATATGACTAATATAAAACTAAAAATAATAATAAAAATACAAATAATGATAATAAATATTAAATAATAGTATAGTTCACAAATACAACATATTACATAAGTAAAGATAAATATTATTTTAGACTCATAAACATATAAACATACATTTTTGAAATTTGGCACATTTGTTCAGATGCGTTCTTTACGTGGTAGAGTCATGCTTCAGCACGGATGGGCCGGCTCGACCGGAGAAATACCACGGGCTCACAGAAAACCGGCGTGAAACAGCGCTTGCGCTGTGTTTCGGCGAGTCAGTGAGTTTACCGGAGGCCCAATTCCCTACTCTATTTCCTTCCCTACCCTACCCTATTCCTTTCCTTACCCTTCTCTACCCTATTACCCTATTCCTTCTTAAAAGGCGAGCAACGCACCTGCAGCTCTTCTGATGTTGCGAGTGTCCATGGGCGACGGAAATTGCTTTCCATCAGGTGGCCCGTTTGCAAGTTTGCCCCCTTATTTCATAATTTGGTACATATTAATACATACATACGCGTCGAATTGATAACCTTCTTTTTTTGAAGTCAGTTAAAAATATAAAATACCTCTAGCGGCATACTAGCGATTTCCTCCTTATTATGCCAACAACGGTATTTTAGTGGGCATCGCTAAACGACCACTAGCGGCACGCTAGCCACTTCCTTCTAAAATACCACTAGCGGCATACTAGCGAATAGCGATTTCCTCCTTATTATGCCGACAACGGTATTTTAGCGGGCATCGCTAAACGACCGCTAGCGGCACGTTAGACACTTCCTATTTTTTTTATTTCATCATGAAACACGATTATTTTCATTTTTTTAACTTAATACAAGTGAACCCGTGAGTGGAAGAACACGATAATTAACATTTTGTAACATACGGACATTTACTAATTTTTTTCTTTATAATTCGAACAAACCTTAGAACTTATCTACTTCTTTACCTGGATTATATTATATCAGGCATATAAAATGTAGTATAAAATGCAGTTTTTTTTTTTATTTTAAATAATTTTTCCGGGCCTAAAGTCTCCTTTGGAAGCAGTCGATCCCGACTGCAACATGCGATCATTTTATCTATATCTAGTCTGATGCAAGCTGCTAACCCAAGTCGAGTTTCTTGTCATTGTTATCGTTGGCTCGTTTCAAGTCTATCCCCCGTCCTATACTCCCTAAGCCCTATTACCACATAATAAGGTCTACATATTTACCTGTGATATATACAGTATTGGGGTCCTTCGGCAGGGGGGGCTCCTCGAACTGTCCCCCGGGGATTTGGTCGGCGTTGATCCGCCGCAGTACCACGTCCTTCTGCTTGATCACTCCGTCCACTACCACCACCGTCAGCGTCTGTAGACAAGACACGTTGTTAGGACTTAAAACATTAAAATTGTATTCACAATATAATATTATATACTTGTATTCACAATATAATATTATATTTATGTTAAATCAAAAGGGAAGTTATGCTCTTTATATTTTTTGTTGCGTAAGATCTTCTTTACAGATCTTTACAAAGTTCTTACCTCTGTAAAGGTCACAAACTGGTACCATGAAGTAAATGGTCTCTGCAGTCTGCTGGTACCTAAACTTTCAGATTTTCTAAGTCAGTTGTACCTTAGTTGTGTGCACTAGAGTCAATAATATACCAGAGGGCACCCTTTCATCCTTTCTCTTCTCACATTAAGTGCGAGTGTTTAACGTGGTAGGAGGCTTTCATCCTAGGTGATGAAGCCCATGGTATATTATACTGTTATACTGTTGACTCTAGTGAAACAGAAGTTGCAGTGGTGGGAATTTGTGGTAGGCTTTTTTTTGGCTGTTAAATTGCCTGTAAAAGAATATCATGGCCACCCGCGGGGCGAAAATGGTCGCTTTGGAGAATCATATAATTAATTATAATATGATTAATTTTTAAACTCCACTTTGCGTGCAATTCATATAGTGATTCGCTTACATCAATGATTCGCTTCGATTAATGACTGGTCGCCGCGCGCGAGCGCCGCGCTAGAGACTAATCATTGATGTAAGCGAATCACTATATTATGAATTGCACGCAAAGTGGAGTTTAAAATGAATCATATTATGATTCAATATATATGATTCTCCAAAGCGACCATTTTAGCCCCGCCGCTCCTTAGTTACGACGCGCCCCTTCGTAACGACCCGCCCCTTCGTCGCGACCCCGCCCCCTACAGTACACCGACCTGGTCGTGGTAGTTGCGCGCGCGCACCAGCAGCCTGTAGGTGCCCGGCGGCAGCAGCGCGCGGTAGTGAGCCTGGTTGGGCGTGACGCGCAGCTGCCGGCCGGAGCCCTCCACGGCGACCATGGCGGCGCGCAGAGGCCCGCCCTCTTCATTACGGACGAAGCCGACCACACCTGGAAGTATAAACAAATGTTAGGGACCGTCGTATTTCGACAGCTGACAAGTTTTGATTTCAAAAGTGCAACAAAGCGTGTTTTATGTCAATGAAGCCAAACGCTTTAATTCAGAAAATCAATCCTTTTACCTTTAATTCATATAACTATGTACCAATACAGTACCAAAAAGCTAACTTACCGGTGTTAACACTCTTCACGACCTTCATGATCCCAGCCAGGTTGTGTCGCCAGACCCAACCTATGTCCTCGTCCTTGGGCATCTTGCAGCAGTCCAAGCCCAGGGACAGGATAGGCACGTTGTACCTCTCGTATACGAGGTCTATGAGGTCACCATGGACCACACTATC